>JASDQU011104098.1:8102-26953 GCA_032191745.1 Picea mariana | reverse complement strand
AATACTCATATCATTAATCTAATACATCGATGCATGTAGACCGACCATGATAAAAGAGTATGGGGGACTAAAATACACTAGTTAGGGAAAGGGGGGGGGGGGCTAAAAGTTAAGGAAAAGGGATAAGCTAGGGAGCTTAAGACAAAAATGAATATTATATTAATATTCCTTAAAGTATAAAGTATGGATAATTATTTTATCCTAAGTTCTAAGGATGGGGACAAGTGGACCAAAGTAACTCTCAACATGACAAGTGTCAAGTTGGGGGAACATGCATACATATAGTTTGGACTTAGTTCATTTGGCCAGTCATTCATTCATTCCATCATCATTCACTCACAGATTCAGTTGTCCTTCGTACTTACATGTACATGTATCAGTACCATACCCATACATGTACTTGTACCTGTACCTGGTTAGCTTGGGAGATGGATTGAAGAAGAGGGTTGTCAGGCCCATGAGAAATTTCTCTCTAGGTGAGAGAATTGTTGGGAATTGATTTCCTGAAGGTGCCAAACTACAACTACAAGGCTCTGAGACTTCCTGTTCGACATGTTGTTGAAGCCCTGAAAGGGAAGTGGGGCAGTCGAAGGACTGTTGAGCAGAGAAGGGGCACACTTCCTGGGGTGGGACAATCCTGTGGGGAATGAGGGACTGTAGGCTGTTAGTTTGAGTCGACACCTATGACAAAGTCTTTCTTGTTGTATGAGATAAATCAACATGGTTAGGAATCCGTTTACCCGGGTGGAGTTTAGTCCCAACTTGGGGGTGACCCACTATTGAGAGTGATGAGAAACGTGGTCTAAAATTGGGAGGTTTGTGGAAGGTTTGCACACAATTGGTGACATTTTTACAAGTTAAGTATCCATTTTGTGTTAAATTGCATGCTGCATTATTATGTATGTGTTTATTTTTTTAGGTTATTCCTGTGTGTGTTGCATGTATATTTTTATTATCATTATGTATGAATTTGTGCATTTGCATAATATATTTATTTGTTTTAATTTATATATATAAAGTTCAACAAGAGTTTCTGTGTGTATATGTTTTTATTGTATACAGTCAGAAAATTTTATGTGGCATAGCCTAGTTGGATGTTGGGGATGTTACAATATGGTATCAGAGCATGGAAGTTTTGTTTTTTGATGGCATGACCTGACCTGTGTAGTCGGGTATGTTACAGAGGTGGTACTCCTCTGTTATGATTTTTGTGGGACTCGAGGTCTTCAGAATGTGGGACTTTTATAGAAGTCCATTATGGTAATCAAAAGAAAGTAAAAATATAAAAAAGAGAAATGTTTTATTTTCTTTCAAGTAAAGTGCCTGAGAGTGGACTAGGAACCACACACATTCACACATTTAAAAAAAATAAACAAAATTTCCTCACATCCATCATAGTAGGGCTAAAGATTTCTAATCACATAAAAAACAAAAAGAAAATGATTTGCATGCATAAGAGAACTTTGACAGAGTGATACATGTGTAGCTCAAATAAAGATAACGATAGATCAACCTCAAATACTTTATATTCAGAAAATTGGGTTACAAAGTACAGTCAAGATTGTTCCCAAAATAGCTCTCTTGGAATTTCTAAAAAATATATAGTTCATTACATATTCTCTGAAATTTAAATGTGTTTGTCATAAATATTGGGATTGGGGCTCCCACAGACCATATATATATATATATATATATAAGAATGAAGTTTGTAGAAGGAAGAAAGTGGGCGACTGAAGATAACAAGACCTGGAAAGAAGAAAAAAGGAAATTATCAGTCTTTGGTTAAACCTTTCTATTTAAAGAGGTGGAGTAACTGGATGAAGAACTCGATAAAGAAAAAAGGATGTAATCAGTATGAACTTACTATGATGGTATATCCCCTTTTGTCACTTGCTTGCTGATGTCCTTTTATTGCTTTCATTGATGGTTACAGGAACCGTCTCAACTGCCTTTTTCCCTTCATCGGTCAGTTTGTCGATATCTTTTTTAAACCACTCTTCGATATAGCTTCTCATTGGTGCCACATTGATTTCATGCCAGATTTTTATATTGAGAATCTTTCCCTCCAATTCCCTTATATCAATGGAAATATTACGAAAWTTTTCTTCAATATCTTGATTTTTTACTAAATAGTCCACTAGCCAGTTCTCCACGTCATCTTCACTATACTCAAGAATGCCATAGAAATTTTCAAATGATAACCCTTTAAAGATCTCAACTTGTTCGTCAAAGGCTTGCTTGGTTAGRAACAAAGAGTTGAGAATCAATTTGGGGTCTTGGACCGCATGGGTGCTTCCGGCTAGGTCTATTTTAGTCATCCTTTTGAATAATTATTCTCTCCTTGTTATGGCTTGGCTGCATGCTTGGACAATGATATCCAAGTTTTTAACCTTTTCCTTCCAACACGCTTCAGTTGTTTTATCCAGTTTGGAGAAGGGAGATCCTCCTCTCTTCTTCTCAACTCTATCATATTGGTAACTTTAAAATTGAAGGGTACGACCGTGTCAAGGTAAAAACCTTCTTCATTTTTTAAATCTGCCTATAAATATTCATGGAAGGAATGTGCCCTCGTTCCAAAAGAGACCATTTTCTTTGACATCTCCCAAGCCTCTGTAATTAATTCCATTCTCTTCTTAAGGTTCTTATCCACATAGCCTCTGGCTGATGTGAGTAGGCTTGAAGATCCTTTTAGTTTTTCTACAGGTATGGTAGGCCCAATTATTGCTAAAGGACTAGCAAGCACTGGAAGAGGCATCAAATATTCTTCAAATTCTTTGACTCTTTCCTTTAACTTGGTGTTCTCTACTTCAATGCCTCCAATAGAATCATCTAGAGAATCCCCAGTTGCTCGATGAATTTGGGAAATTTGGGAAGGTCGCATGTTCCATAGGTTAACCTATGAACGAGATTTCCCCTTTTTATTCTTTACATCTCTTTTCTCAATAATTAAATTTTTGGACTCACTATAAAAAACAATCCTCCGAAATACAAAAGACTCTTCTTAATCAAAGTTCTTGCTCTCAACTATTTCCATCAGAGGATTTTGGTGAGCCATGTCCCCAGGCTAATCAACGTTGGGGAATAATTTTTCGATATTAAACTCGAGTTCCATATCCCCGAGTGAGAGGTCGTGGATATCTCTCTCAGCTCGAGGTCCCTCCTCTTCTAGCACAATGTTTTTTCTTTTCTTCCTCAAGGGAAGTTTATGGGAACTTTCAATTTTTCCCAAAGGAGGGTTCTTATCTCCTCCTTTATCCAAAGAATTGTGGGTCACTTTCTTAATTTGGTGGGCCGTTGGAGCACTGCTTTGAGATGTTGTACTCTTTGGAGTGACAGTTGGGGATTGGGAACTCTTCTCGTCGTGAACTTTTCATTTATGTCTGTACGATTCATTAGTGCTAAGTATTGTTTCTAGGTCGCGAGTGTCACGAGTAGGAGTCTCAAGTCATTATCTCCATATTCATTTAGAATAGAATTAGTAAAAGAATTGTTGAAGCCAATTGCCAATAGATGTTCTACAAAAATTATGCTAGGGTCAAACCCTTTTACCCTTTCAACACATCTTAGATTTAGGCCGTGGAAATGGCCTGCAAATTCATCAATATTGTTCATATTTCTAAATATGAAATCCCCAACTTTCCAAGGCGGAGGCATGCATTTATTTTTTCTAGAAAACATGCAACCAGTAGTTGTACTGCCTTGCCATTTCAGTAAAAAACATTTTGTCAGATATGTGGCATGGAAGGAAGGAAGGATTTTCCTTGGAACTGAAAATCCTTATGACATTGTAATTCTCCATTTGTTCCAGTGTCCCCTTTTTATCCAGGAACTTACTCGCTTGGTCAGACATTCAGGGAGTGTCCTTTACAAACATCAAGTCTTTAAAAACTAAGACAAAATCATTAAAAACTTCATAAAAAAATTGGGAGGCTTTGTGCCTCCATAATGTCTGATACCAGAAAGTATTTTACCTTATTACATAGGTCAAATTCACAATTTACCTTATTACACACAAATAATCTCGGAAACTGACAGCAATGTGCTATCGTGAAAACCAAATAAGATGACATAAATAATTTCTTCTCCTTCTTGTATTGTGACAATTGGGAAGAGATTTCAATGGAAATAAACTTACCCCAATCGAAGATGGCATGTTCCTTGACCGTAAAGTATAAAATGTAAAGAATCATGTGAGGAATATTGGTTGTAGTTTCTTGTCCTGTTATCCTTGTGAAAAGCCAAGCAATTTCCCGGAAAGTATTTTTGAATGAGMTAACCTGCAATCTTGTGATGTCCTCAAGGACGGTCGCTTGGTTCTCCTGGAATTTAGGTAAGAGGTCCAAACCATCGTCATGCTTCCTTAAGAATTCTTTGCAATATTCACCCTTGAAGGCAAGCGTTGGCTCAGGAAGTCTTAATATCTTACAAAATATCTGAGGTGGCAGAGAGACAASGGAATGATCCCACAATTGAATGATTTGTTTGCTTGTAATATATCTCTCAATGCACTAGGAGACCAACTCCTTATAGTCAATGAATTTCGGTACACAACCTATGGATGAAATTCCATACATMTAGATTACTTCATTCTGGGAAGACGGGGATGAGTAGTAAGAATATGCTCTGGACCACTAAAAGATTTGGTCCTCATGCCCAAAAATATTCAATGTATCTCCACAGAACTGTTGTCGATTTGTTGTCATAAGTTGACGAAAACATTCCTTTGCTCCAGATAGTGTTTAAAATGAATGCTTGATAGGGATAATATAATCCTTCGTAAATCCTAGTTTAATGTGTTTTAATAGCATATCTCCTTGAGCCCTTTGCTTATTAATGACAATCTTTATGAACCTGCATGATGAGTTGTTAGAATTCAAAGAAAATAGTAAATGTGTATTAGGAAGCATGCGAGGGTGGCAGGGATGGATGGGAGTGAAATAGGATTTGATACTTTTGTGAACCTGAGAACTCAGGAACCCGTGAACCTGTGACTGCAGAAAATTCAAAATCGGCTAAGTATAGAATAGCGTGGCGGTCGGATGAACTCATAGTAGGATTAATGAGACTTGGAAGTTCAGGGAGTTTGGGGGCAAATGTAGATTTTAGAACCTTTGGATGCAAAATGTATATCACAGAACATGGGGTATGAGAGTTCAACCCCACCAACCTGGGAACCCACCATTCTGATAAAAAAAAAAAAACAAAAAAAAAAAAACGACTAAGTATAGAACAAGAAAGGGAAAGTAGAAGGGAAAAACGAGTAAGTATAGAAGAGGGAAAAGAAAGGGAGAAAAGAATTTGGGAAAATAGAAAAGGGGAGGGAAATTTTGGAAGCAGGAAATGATCTCAACAATAACACAGTATACACATATGACAGATGATGAATCAGTTGTGCAGAGGAGTGTAGACTTGAAGGAACTTGAGGAAGCAAGATTCTTAATATATTTTCATCAGTCAGTTGAGAAAGCTAGACATAAAGCTTGGCATGATAGGCACATTAAGTCCAAAAGATTTGCGCAATGGGATAAGGTAATACACTATGAAAATTGGTGTCAAAATCATCCAGGCATGCATTGGTTAGGTCCATTCATAGTTACTGAAATCTAACATTCTGGTGCAGTCAAACTAATGAAACTGGATGGTATCCTTTGGCTAGGTTGGGTGAATGGAGCACACCTAAAGCCCTACATTTCTCATGTTTGAATAAAAGGACTGTTCCTCCAGTCCAAGGGAGCTTGTATAGTAGTTAGATTTTTCTTATTTACTGTAATTTATTTAATACATGTAATAACGTCGGAGTTTTCCTAGTGGCGCCACGACATATGTTTTTTTTTTCCAATCTAAGTGTTGGTTCTTTGCAGAAAGGGTTACTTAGTAGTACATGGTCAGATGAGTCACCACTCCACTAAACGATGTAATTAAAGATGATGGAGACCCTCATTATGGTCAGTGGGGGTGAATCTAAACTGTATCACAACCTAAGTGTTAATCGCGTCATGTCCAGTCATACCCTTTATGTTAACTATAGTAAATTGTCAGAATACTTCGTCAAGCCATAAAATCACAATACACGTGGATACCTTCGATATTACCATTGGGATTCTTAACCATTAAAATGGTAATTCCCTCATGTCGGCCATGTTTCTGTTAGTCTGTTCATTAAATCCAGGATCACTTCAGGGATTTTACCCCAATATCAGTCCCGTCAGATGTTTGAGATAGAGGTTGCATCGGTGGACTAATTATGAGCATCTTTATGAGCAACTACTAGGCTTTCCAGTTATCCCATCTATAATACCTTGCGATCCCAGTGTGCGAGGAACACTATTTATTTAGCTACCCTCTATTCTTGAGCTCTTCGCACCCTATCACACTCTGAGAAGTCATCCACTCCCCAGTCACATCCCCGACCCCCAATTCACTTTGTTTACTAGCACTCTAGAGTCAAGATGTCGAGAATAGATGGAGGATGAATTTCAACTCCAAAAGAGGCAATTCTAGATGAACTATATGATCCCCAGATCGAGGTAATGGGAAATGTCAAGGGGAAGGTCGAGCAAAAAAAAATCCTCGACCTTGACTTGACTGATCCGACATTATTCCCTCAAATGAACATCGACGTGTTTTGGCACTTGGTTGCAGACTCAATGGGGGACATGTAGTTTGTCCCAAAACCTGACTTCATAAATCTATTCAAATCAACAATTATGAACCTCAAATATCTATCGGTGCTCAGGACCACTGGTGAGGTTGTGCGTTGCACAAAGTTTATGATTAGTAGAGATAATAGAAGGATCTTATGGTTTGATAGGAGATAGCCAATCCATGTAGAAGACATCCAATGACTCACAAGATTGTCCCTAGAGGGTGAGGACGTGTCCAAAAGATTCCAAGGACCGAGAAAGCATGGTAAAAATAATGGCACGACCTGCTTATATGAGAATTTCCATACCCAGAGGGGTGGACGCACAACAAATATTGAGCCTATTATTCCATAAATGGTGAGCACCACATGTTATTTCATCGCTATTAAGGTCATGCGCTCATACTACAAGGTTGAATGCACTTTGGATGCTCTATCAGTACCAGACTTTTACAAAAACGGAGCAATTTTCAAGTGGTGTAGCTAACTATTAGAAGAACTCCTCATTGCTTGTGAGGAAGTTCAGGAGAAAGGGGGTAGCTTTACCTATGGCTACCTGCTTCTCGCTTTTGCAATGTGGAATTGGAGGCCACCCATAGGAAGACAATTGACACCTGTAGACAAGGGGTTCCTTGCAAAAATGTTTGAACCTTGGCATGCAAGGTTGGATTCTAAGAACATGGAGTTCAATAATGTTGCATTCCTGAAGTGGTATAACTAGATTATAGATGCAACTCAATGGTTATGCATACCATAGGAACTAATGAACCTAAACACAAGGAATATAACATTCGGATTGAATCGCCACCATACCTTTGTCTGCCCGAGGTATGTGACGCCCGATGACTTCCACATAAGGTCGTTACCTTTTTACCTTGAGGAAGAAGAATTCGACAAAGAATTTATGTCATGGACCAAAGTTAAGCGTAACCCTCACAAGTCAGGTATGCACTACCTCTTGCCAACAGAGCTATTGAATAAAAAGGGGTAGGATGAAGAATCAAAGTCAAGTTTTGGTGTAGCGAGAAGCAACATAAGGCTCAAACGTTGACAAACTCAAAAGAAGAAGAAGAGAAACCACTGCACCAAAAGAAAAGGAATTTGCCGCTATTTCCACATCTTCCATAACATGTGGTACTATTAGGTAAGGATGTCAGAAGATCCTAGTTGTTGCAGTCATAGGAGAAATCCCAGTGAAAAAGTCTCGAACAAGTGTTTCCCCTGAAAAAGTTGTAAACCCGCAACTAATATCCACAACCTTACCTCGCACTAGGGCAACCACGCGTGCTTCCTAGACTATGATTAATATTAAATATGACCCTAAGTCAGAATTTAGCACATACTCAACTCTCATTTTTGAGAAATCTTCACCACCACCATCGAAAGATACCATAGTTCCCCCACAGACCACTTCACTTGAACCCATGCAAATGGATATCCCATAAACCTCTCGGAACCTTGAAGATCCCATCACATTGACTGCCGCAACCTTGAGTCATCCAATCGCTCTATCTATACCCATCCTGGTCTCTCTTCCCTCGACGGAGAGTCAGAAACCAAAAATCCCAACACTCATCCCTGTCCTGCAAGTATCGGTCTCGATTCCCTAGTGTCTTCTCCCAAAGTTCATCGTTGAGGTTTCGATGATCTGAAGTGTGACTCCAAAATTTCCACTATTGATAGACACTAGAACACAACCAATTCAAGCATAATAGTAAACTCAGTAAGAACAAAGCACAACATCATTAAAAGAGAAATTGGAGCCAGTACTCCAGGATATGCAACAATGCTCAGAACTACTACATCTTTGTCTTGCAAAGATGAAGGTTCTCCCCCGACTTCCAATGGCTCTGAAGACTAGACTGACACAACAATTGAGAGGTCCATCTCCAGGGGAAGAATAAGTGGAGACACCCTCAGAACACTCCATGGCCAGCGGGATGTCGCTTCAAGCTAGATTCCCCTTGGACGTTATTGTTACATCCAACGAGTTGGCCCATTTTCCAACGTCGCAACTAGTAGGCATGATCATAGCTTCTACCGAGCACTTGGAGCAGATGATCCAACAGGTCGAAAGGGAAGCTAAATTTTGGAAACAAGAAAGACTCCATGCACAAACAAGAAGAATGCAGGAGGAATATTCAAAAATTCAAGCATAACAGAAAATGGATAAAGTGAAGGACAAACTAACAAAGTTCTGGACAACTTTTAGAAAGACAACAACTCAGCTGTTAGAGGTCAAAGCAACAAATGAACTAAAAAAACAGATTGAATTGGTTCAGGTAGCCTGGGTTGAGCTGGCAAACCGAGTAGAAGACCTAGAAGCGCAATTGAGGGGAATTTAGTTAAAAGCCGAAGAAAAACCTAGAGAATTAAAGAAACAATTRGAAAAGGTTGTTCTGGAAGGAAATAATTCCAGAGTTGCATTGCATAAAAAGACCGTGGAGTGCACCATGATCTTCAAGGAAGTTAGTGATTCAATGGGATTAATMTCTCGATACAACCAAACACTAGAGAACTTGTGCTTGAATATTCAATCCATMAATGAAGAAGATTCCAAAGCACTGGATCCACTGGAACAACAAGCTAAGTTTGATTAAATTCAGCAAGCAGACAATGATCTAAATGCAYTGTTTGAAGCTCAAACAGTGTCCAAGAATGAACTATGAGAATGTTGAACGGTAGTCCAAAGTGCTTATCTACAGATGCACCAAGTGGACGCTGTAGCAGATTCAGAATGGAATTCCYTCATTGCATCCAAGCCAAAATAATTCACCACAGGTGCTACCCAACATTGTGTCATTGAAGCTTCCTTGCTTGCTAGAAAATGKTAGGACACAGTAGAACACTTCCAGGAGGTCAGGAAGACATCCCTTGAACTAGTATCTGAGTTGGGCCCTTCATTTGAAGGAGAMAAARAATAAAGAGTTCAAGCTATAAGTGGAAGCAAGCTAGAAGAAGAAGGTAAAGACAAAGAAKAACAACAAGCCAACCCAGAGAACATGGAAAAGAGAAAGACTTGACTCGGGATGAKTYAAGGATTGTGGTCGGGGCCTGTTGGGTCCTTCGTTTTATTGAATAGAACTTCAGAAAGATACTTCAAAGCTAGGCAACTGAGCAAAGGAAGGAAAAGAAGGCTGAGAAAAGGGAATGCACAACAGGAAGCAGTTAGAACAAAAAATAGTTGGAAGGACAATGCAACACCAATTTTGAAGAAAGAGTTTAATTTTGCAACAGTGACATAGGGGAACAGTTGCAAAGCAGTTGGAAGGATAGCGCAACACTAGTTTCCAGTGTCCCTATTACAAAATCAACTTCCATTAGAGTACTAATGTCTCTGCCTGCAACATTTGATCTGGAAATAGAACAAATGGATGTAAAGACAACATTCCTACATGGGGACTTGAAAGAAGAAATCTACATGAAACATCCTGAAGGATTTTATGTAAAGGGAAAGAAAGAGTTAGTGTGCAACCTAAAAACATCCCTTTATGGTCTAAATAAATCGCCAAGGATGTGGTACTAGAAGTTAGACACATACATCCTTAGTTTGGGATTTGTGAGAAGCAAGGATGATCACTACATATATTCCAAGGAAGAAGGTGGGTATTTCATATATGTATCTTTGCATGTTGATGACATGTTGCTCATGGGAAACAACATGGATGCAATAAAGAAGGTGAAGAAGCAGCTATCCTCTAAGTTCCACATAAAGGATCTCGATGCAACTAACTTCATTCTGGGAATGGAGATTAAGAGAGATCGAGTCTTTAGAAAGATCTTGTTGAATCAGATGAAGTATATTGAAACAATTTTGAAACGTTTCAACATTTAGGATTGAAAAATGGTGAAGGTGTCAATTCCTATGGGAGCAAGGCTAACTACTAAACAATGTCCATAGATACATGAAAAAATAGAGGACATGGCACATGTTCCCTATGCAATTTTTTTTGGTAGTGTAATGTATGTGATGGTCTGCACTCGACCATACATTTCCCATGCAGTGGGAGTGTTGAGTAGGTACATGTTGACACCTCGAAAGCAGCATTGGATAGTTGTTAAGAGTGTTCAGGTATTTGTGTGGCATGAAGGAATAAGATATATTCTACCAAGGAAGACCTGGAGGTGACAATGGTAAATTAAACATACATGGCTTTGTCGACACTTACTGGGCTGGAGATCTGGATCAATGGAGGTCGACCAACAGATATGTCTTCAAGATGTTCGGTGGAGAAATAAGTTGGATGAGTAAGAAACAAGTGGTTGTATCCTTGTAAACAAAAAAATTTGAATACATGGAGGCCACTCATGGAATCAAAGAAGCAGTATGGCTGCAAAGGTTATGTTCAGGAATTGGGTTTGAGCAGAGAGCTATGAAGATAAGTTGCAACAAACAAAGTGAAATATTTCTAGAAAAGAACCTTGCTTATCATTCAAAGACTAAGAACATTGATGTACAATACCATTTCGTAAGAGATATGGTGGAATGTAACAAGGTGTTACTGGAGAAATTAGACACGTTGGAAAACATAGCAGACTCGTTGACCAATTCTGTGAGTGTTTTGAAGTTCTCTTGGTGCATAGAGGCAATGGGAATTGTTCCCTGGGTATCTGAATGAAAGTTCATGAATCTCTTGGTTTCAACAAAGAAAACACCAAGTGGGATAATGTTGGGTTGTTATATTCTTTGCAACGAAAGTCTATTCGAGGTGGATCGACTCACAGTCGAAGTCAAGGTGGATTGACAATAGGACGAGGGTCGAGGTAGATCGACAGCAAGTCGAAGGTCAAGGTTAGTTGACTGGGTAAATTTGAATTCAAAGGTTGAGGCAGTTCGACATGGTAAAGACATTGAAATCAAGTCAAATAGGTCAACCAACAAGAGGTCAATAGGTGGGCATGTGGTGACCGACTAAAGACTGAATGAAGGCCGACTAGTAGTTGAATGGTAATATGACTTGGAGTTGACTGTAACATAATCTCGAGATTCATAGGATTTGTAGCCAATGATCTACATGGATCTGTAACCATTTTTTTACACCAAGTATTTAGGGTTTTACCTGTTGTAAAGCCTATAAAGAGGCGTGTTGTAAGGCTGTAAAGGATAATCAAAGAATTGTAAGATAGCTAGTCTTTAGAGAAATATTTAGATGTAGATTGTTGGTCATGCAGATGTAAGTCAGATTGGCTACAGGTTTGTTCTTGCACAGGAAAGAGGGTATGATGTCAATTGTGTCTTAGGTGTGGACTAAGGTTAGACATGTAACTTTTTATTTGGATTGAATAAGACAACAAGAGAGAAAAATGCTCAAGGAATGTTGGTTTTCCCGGTTTGGGTCTCCAGGGTAAAAATCTATGTGTACTGTGTGATTGCTTTGTCATTTATGTTATTGATTAAATTCTTCTTCTCTTCTACTAGGTTTAGTGTGGAAGTGTATCTCATTTCTTGACAATATAGGCAGTTGATAGGGTCCTTGATGTATTTGGTCAAGACCAAGTGAGATATTTGTTTTGTTGTGAACACCTTGAGTCAATTCATTATGGAGTTGGTGCAGGTGCATTAGATCACAACAAAACATGTTCTCAGGTACTTGAGAGGTATAATGGAGTATGGATTGAGATATCTTGGAGGAGATGGAGTAGAGTTGCAGGGAGATACAGACTCAAATTGGGAAGGGAGTGTAGTAGATAGAAAGAGCACCTAAGGGTGTTGCTTCAGCTTGGGTTAAGCAATGATTACATGTTTCAGTTGGAAGAAATTTTTTGTAGCACTCAATTCAACAGAGTTAGACTATATGGAAGTGAGTATGGCTAGTTTTTAAGCCATTTGGATTCACAAATTGCTTACATGGCTATTTGATCAGGATTTGGATCCTATGGTGATATACCGCGATAATCATAATTGTATTAAACTCTTTGAGAATTCAATATTCCATGACAGATCTGTTGAGGAAAAGATATGAAATGATCTTACTCAAGCATTTTCAGATTCTGCTTGGCTAAATCAAAATAGATGGGAATATCACCCTACGTTTATAGCCAACAAAAATAACATCCTAACTCATAAGTATTAATTACAAGTGCTTAGGCTAGTCTTTTATCAACCAAAAAAACTTGCTGGAAATTCACTTTTTATGTAAGTTTCTGAACATATCAGTTGCCCTAATAAATGTAAAGATAGAAGAAAAGTCACCAAGATGATAATCAAGACAGATGAGACATAAAGCAATCCTTTATTTCATTCAAATCCACCAAAGAGTCATTTTATTTACAAAATCTCATACAGAAATTTTGAACCAAAGTCAAACTTAGACATCCCCGATGGAACATACAAAAGGACCTCTAACAGAAAACCAAAAATGAACTCTAAAAGATGGATCAACTTGCCACAGATTGCTGCCGACTCGACTCTACACAATAGCCTTTGTCAGTCATGAAAATTAATTCACAAACAGACAAGTCTACACAGACTATCAAAGATAGATCAATACCTCTGAAAAACAAGTGTTTGAATGATATGATTCAACCCTGAATATTGATGTCTACAATAAGACCCTGCTATCACAAAAGAAAATTAGGCTTGTGATGAATAATGAATGAATGAAAACTAAACTATCTCAACATAAACTCAAAGAGAAAACCTTAGTATGTTTCTGCTTCTATCCTCCTCTTGTTCCTCCCTTTCCTTTTGCTTTTAAACAAATTAGAATTGGTTGAAGTAGTTGAACCAACTCATTAGTTAAGTTAATTAAAAGACTCAACCAACTTTAGTTAGGGGAAAGAGTAATAATTATAATAAGGGTTACAAATAAATAATAACTAGTAGGTGGGACCCCTTGTGACTCCCTTTAGTTCATAACAATCAAAATAATCATAACATAACCATTAGTTAAGAAAATCACACCTCCTTGTGTCTCCCATCAACATATTCACTTTTGGAAAATTTAGCTCATGAAATTTGAAATTATTTTCAAAAATCTTACTCATATATCCAAAATAAAACATGCTGTCCAAAATTTACTAAAGCCAACAGTCATCAACAATGGATAAAAATAAAAACTCAAAATCCATATTTCCCAGTCTACGATGCAAACCTTCCTTGATTGTTGTTGTCACCTCTTGATTTTCCTGAATTTGCCTTTGGCTGTGCAGAGCCTCTAGGCATAATCTTACTGATCACGTGGGAACAATCATCCCTCAAATGCATCCGAGAAGACATGGATTTGTCAGAGCCATTGGAAGGTGAGGAAGGGGCATCAATGAAATTTCTTTTATCAAGGGCATGGTGGGCCTCAGTTTTCAATCTCTTGCTAGCATGGGAGGATTTCATTGGCGAGTGGTCAGGGGAAACTTGGACAATGGGGTTAATAGGAAGAGGAGAAGGCAAGGAAAAGTTGGGCCAACCATGATGTTGGGAGACTGTCGGGTGGACAATCTCCTGCCATCCATCATTTTCAGGAACCTCAGTTTGGAGTGAGACATGAGGAGGTACGGGGATACCGGGGGCTTGCGGGGGCTTGGCAAGGAGGCCTTTTAGGGATAGGTTGGACTACTCCCTGCCCAATCCAATTGAAAAATCCAGCATGAAACGATTGGCCAAGCTCTTGTGAATCAACATCAAAATGTACGGAGAACCTGGGCCTTCTTAGGCCTCGGTTCCAATTACCTCTACCTCTGGTTCCCTGACCATGACTACCTCGACTGAAAAAACTCATTCCTGCATGCATGATTGATTATAAAATAGTCTTTTAAATAACCACACATGACATCTCTTAAAAATATGAAATAGATTTGTCTCAGAAATGTATCAGACTCATGTAATCCAATCCATACAAATTGTTTTCCTGTTTATCAATGAGCAGGGGGTGAAAAGGGTTATGGGATATGCGAAGGGTTTGTATTGAGCGAAACATGATACAATGAGGGGGAAAATAACATGGTTACTACTCAATGACAACAAAAATCAACTGTAAAGAAAACCAATAAAACATCACTATAATCCACATAAGACACTGCCACTTTCAACTGCTTTAACACCAAAATTCTCTTGTCTGTAATCAATCTCAGAACAAGGAGTGAAAAACGAATATGGGAAGGTGATTGGATTTGTAATTAGCGGAAAATGAAATAATGGAAGGGAAGAAAAATGATTACTGTTCATGAAATTAATTAAGTGATCCATAAAACATTCTGCGAAAATAGATGCACCAATCATCATTCACTGTGACCAAATAACAATTTTTGTGCATTTAACTAGTTCATTGTTCATAATCAAATATCCAACATAGTGCCATCACAAAACAATATGCATTCCACACAATCTGGTAAGGTGTTATGTTCCCTTCATTCATATACTTTGCATATTATAATAATTTTCGAACAGTAACCATTCCTACTTTGTAAACCATCAAAACCAACCACTGCCCATACATTACTTCAATCAACAAATATAATCAAAGTCATGTTTCCAAAATTAACAATGAAGTCACACTACCCCTGCAATCGGGCCTGTCATTTAAATGCAATGATATTTGTTAAACATATATAGGGGTAGTAAACCCAATAATCAAGATCAAATTGCAAAACTTGAATTGATTTTAAACAGCCAGACAAGAGCCACCATTTTGACACAAGCTATGCACAGGGTAATTCACTCATGCAATGTAATTCTGCCACTGTAAAAAAAAACAATTCAATGTGACTTAAAAAGCTAGGCCATCCATCCAACACGACAAGGTATCAACAACATGCCTTTCTTAACAAATGATCGATTGCAACAAAAAAACATGCTTAAAACTTTGTGGGTATCCCTGAGTGTAAAACCCAAGCTATCTATATTATACACAGTGCGCAGCCACCAAAACACCGCGATGCAACATCTCCATTTACGAAACCAAACACATAGTCACAACAATGACTCAACCCATCATGCTGAGCCATCAATCTAACACAATATTACTTCAATTTAGCCAAACTGTAGTCAACCATGCTGTGTAAACTCATGCTTATACAATCAGACAAGCATAAGGATACAATGAATGTAATTTCTACAATCATCTCGATTTCAATAATCATTTGGCCCCAAAAGGAACTAATGGTTATATTGACCATTATTTCATTATGTAGAAACATCACAAACACAACATGGTATGTGTGAGCAACATCAAGCAGTTGTAACCAACGCCAACTAAATATCCAAATAATCCTTAATGAAAAAATACCAGTAACTGTGTATCAACCAACCAATTCACCACTGTCGTAAAAATCCACTGACATAATAAGCTATGGCAACCACGTGCACCCACACATAAATTCGAATCGGGGCATATGCCCTCTCAATTAACAATACTGAGTTATTAAACATAAAGAGAGCGACTGTGTGCATTGAATTATGCAAATAACAATGCATGGTTTACCGTTGTTATAATAGGGGTAGTAACTAGATGCCAAACCAATCACGACTGTCATATGACCAACTGGGTGAGTCTGTATTCAAATTAATCAACAATACATTCAAATCATAGTAACCCATACTAAACTTGATAGTCCCGATAGTCTCCTCATAAAAATTCAGACTGGAGGATTAAGGGTTTGTTTTGTAGCCAACATAAGGAGAACAGAGCCAACTTCCTGAAATGGTGAAATCTTCGAGACCAACGATGCATACACAGAGAGAACCATGACTCATTCATGGACATGTGACAATTCCACGACAGGGGGCCATAACAGAAGGTGAGGCTCTCATTCGACCTGACAATGTTATTTAACGCACGCAGGGTATAACCCTCATGCTCTTTGATCAAACAACCATAACACTGAGTTGAAGACAGGGCCGAGTAAGAGCAGAAAACCCACTTCATGACCCTTAGTGGTGAAAACCACCAATGCTCAAGTGAATAAAACACAACGACACAGAGTGCCTCCAACCATTAAACCCATTGCCAATTAATGTGAACGCGTGAAGGCAACCATCAAACCAAGACCAACAAAAACCTCCAACTAAACCAGCAAGGTTAACAGAGAGCTAGCACCCAGGATGACCAACAACTCCTATGGATTCAATATTATTGCAGAAAGAACCATCAATGCTTCATTCCAAGAACACAATTTTACACAGTTGCAATGCTTAAGGAAAACACAAACCAATACACCTGAGCCATTAATCATTTCATAACTAGAGAAGACTCATGAATGGCCAAAAAAAGACATACCTGTAATCAAATTCCTTAAAACGAGAGCTGGCTGAGTGGTTCCTCCCTACTAAGAAGTCAGATAATAACCACAACAACAAGGTCAAACAATAGCCCGACTAGGGTGGCGACTAATGGAAGGAGTAAAGATGACGTGCAGTAAATGCATGCCGCCTCCACCCACAGTTCATTTGCTCATTAGTACATGCCAACAAGTTCCTCATTAACACCATTAATCAAACCATGTATCAAAACCATCACCACATTAAAATCCCATAGCGCGACCACCATATTCCTTAACTTGTGCCATACATAAAACAACCACACACCATATCACAAAGTTAAATCGCATAACCATTAGTGTCCATTACTTATTCAAAATGCACCACCCATTTCCCATCCATTCAAAATATACCATATGTATATCGACCATATAACTCAATTAAAATCGCATGACTATTTAGTTGCTAGCTAAGATTTAACCATAACCATTAAGTCCTTCATGCATATAGTATAGCATATATGATAGTTTAAATTCTTCCCCTTTGCAATTGTTGCGTTGTTTCCTATTTCCTTCCAATTGTTTGTATGTGGTATAGTAAAACTGCAGAATTAGATCCTTTACTTTTGCATTTGCTACAGTAATTTTTCCTTTCTTCAAACTGCCTTTTATGTATTTTCACTAACATGTTTGTTGTGCAGGTGYAGTAAGAATAGATAGCAATGATATCAATRAATAGCATAAGCCGTAGTAACATAAGGAACCAACAATTCATATGCTCAAATCATACCCAATAACAACAAGATCTCATCAACCATGTAAGTCTTGTCGCACATCATCACAACATAAAAAATGAACAGATCTGATCTCCAATAATTCAAGGGGGTCCCACCTACTAGTATTRTTTAGATTTTATAATAATATGCTTTAACAACACTTTGCGAGCACCACTTCATTGACGATTTTAATCGTCAACAAACTGGCGAATCCACAAGAAAATTTGTTTTCAATAGATTTAGAACTCATAAATCATGGTTTCRCAGACCAAGAACAGTAACTTTAGAAGACGTAACCAGAATAATTATGCAACAGGGGGAAGTGAGCGAATTTAATGAAAAAATGACTGGGAATTTGGGAATAGCTTATGAAAAATGTTAAGAATGAGGGGGTTTATCCCTGTATGCATAAGCATTCAACTGTAATATGCTCTTAACTCAAGGAGGAAAACTTTTAGACTTGCTCTTAAAATCTCAATGGATGATAAATGACAAGAAGAAGTAGGAATAACCAATTCCTTATAAGACAACAGTGGAAATATGTAACAATTTCAAGGGTCCTTCCGAGGAGACATCATAACAGCTGCGTAAGCTTGATTGTTATTGACTAACAATGCTTCACAAGAATGTCACTGTGGCAGGATTGATCCAACATCTTATTTGACCAAATTAACCAAAGATAATAGGAAACAAAACCATGACGAAAGTAAAGCAGAAACTAAAACAACAACAATAAAAGACATAACTGAATGCAACAAAGAAAACAAACTTAACTCAGAAGGCAAAAATCAAAGTACTGTAAGCATAGAAAAGAAGCACAAAAATTGAAAGCATAGCTAGGCTACTAATATACAGAAAATCCAATCAGCATTAGAACCTTTCACGTTGGTCCCTCGCAATACTTCAAGCGAGGACTTTTAGTGCTGTAGGAAAACAATTGTCTCTGTAATTCCTTTAAAATGTATGAGTTAGTGTCCAAGACAAAAGTAATCTGGAAAGGACCCAACACTTGAAATTCTTATGTAATTATCAGCCATTTGACGCACACGATTAAATCATCAAGATAAGCATGAAGACTGACCAATTCATCGAAAGTCATGTGTATAGGCCTTTTAAAGGCGGTACTTGCATCAAATAAGCCAGAAGGCAGTCAATTGTAAGACATAGTATCACAATTTGTAATAAAAGTGGAAGTTCCTTCTACCTTGATTTTATTGTAACCCAAAATTTCGCCAAGTAAG
>JASDQU011104097.1:0-13193 GCA_032191745.1 Picea mariana | reverse complement strand
TTTAGAAGTTGTTGACATGTCTATTCAATCTAGATATGGAAGCAACTGTGATTCTATGTGATAACCAGAGTTGCATAAAGATGACAGAGAACCCTGTGTTCCATGACAAGTCAAAACACATATAAATTTGATATCATTACATCTATGACATGGTGTAGAGAGGAGCCATAAAGCTCCAATATGTTAGCATGGATGAACATGAAGCAGATGTGTTGACCAAGCCTCTGTCTCATGTAAAGTTTGAACACTTTTGAGATAAGCTTGGTGTAGTTCGAAAGGATCTCCCTCGAAAGGGGGAGTAGTGGTGATGCCAGCCTTGTGCTGAAGATTTCCATCTTCGTGTTGATGTTTTTGTGATGCTAGCCTCGTGCTGAATATTTTCAACTTTTTGTTGATGTTGTTGTGATGCCAATCTCGTGCTGAAGATTTCCAACTTCGTGTGGATGTTGTTGAGATGCTAGCTTCGTGTTGATGTTGTTGAGATGCTAGCTTCATGTCGATGATATCTAGCTTCGTGTTGATGTTGTTGAGATGCCAGCTTCGTGCTGAAGATTTCCATCCTAGTGCTGATGTTGATGATGCTTTAGCCTTCGTGTTGTGATGTTGATGTTGTTGATGTTGTATCATCCTTATGCTATTATTTATGATGATGATGATGATGTATTAGTGTTGTATTAATCCATGTTGATGCAGATGATGATGATGCCATTCCAACTCCCTTCTGTGGATGATGATATTGATGATGAAGACAAAATTTCGATGATTTAGATATCCCAGTTAGTCTTCCAGATGTTGTTGATGTTGTTGCCCTCTCTCTCTCCTGATGATGTTATAGAATACCCTTCTTGTTAAGGCAGAGCGTTGAAATATTGTAACTGCAAAGAGTATTCTATTTTTTATTGAGTTATTATTCATTAGATTAATCCCCTTTTGTGGATTAATCATGTCGAGCATTGTAATTGACCAAATCCCCTTTTGTGGATTGGTCAAACCCTAAATATAATATGCAAATTGACAAGTCGCCCCCCAGGATAATTAAAGTGGTTTTAACCACTAAGAAGACAAGTTGGCCATGCCTAGTGAAGAGACACCTTTTCATCACCTACCAGCTCGTATAAATAAAGGAAGCGATTGCCTCATTATATCACTCACTCATTCGCTCATCCAGTGCACAAGTTTGGTAGCTGCAGTTGGGAGAAGAAGGAAGGGAGATGCACATTGCTCAATGTTGGATATTCTCTAGTGTTTTGGTTTATTGTCTTGGCATTGTATTGACTATCTATATTAAGGAAGTTTTGTTGGGTTTTCTCCCCCATGAGGGTTTCCCAGGATAAATATTGTGTTTCTCTTAGTGATCCTACCTATGCTATGGTTATCAAGTAAATTGAAAAGAAAAATAATAATAGATTAAACCTTAACATTGTGCATAGGTACATATTAGTGATAAAGAGACATCCATATCAGTGTTGTAGATCATCATGTAGAGGCAACATATAGAGGTGCATATCAGTCAATTAGAGGTAGTTTTAACAACCCATATTAGAGTTGATATATCTTAGTGTTTGAAAGCAACTAGGATACATCTATATCAACAAGGTCTCTTAATTCTCTATCAGGTCATAGTCAACTTGGAAAGCTCTTTAAGAGCAGAGTTTTCTTGGTGGATGTTTGTAAGTGATCTTACATTATTAATGCAATAAAAGAATATCGTTTGTTGGCATTTTTCTCCCTGTACAGGGTTTCCCCACGGTACATGTGTTGTTGATGTGCATGCTTACATATCTACATGATTATTGTTATTCAATTATGATTCTATATTGTTGAAATGTATTAAGATGGAATCAAAGTGTTGAAGAATTCAAAGAAATAATCTGCATAAGAAATCAAGCTCAAAATTTAACCTTTCTATGGTTATTAGACATATTGTAGAGTTGATATATTTTTTTTGTCATAAGATTGTTATATGTTGAAGTATATTATTGTTTATTGCAAGTTTTATTACAACGAGATTTTCTCTTTAATAGATAGTTATCTCGGGCTCATTATTTATTCTTTAAGAGTTGGTACTTATCATTAAATGCATTGAAACACTTATCACACACACATACAATCAATTACCTTTTCTAAATTCATCCCAAGCTTTCCCATTTTTGATATTATGGTAGATGTGAGAGGTATTAACCTCCATTTGTGACCTTTGATGAGATTAGAACATTCCAGAAGCAAGAAAAGATTTGGATATAACCCTAGAAGAGAAGTCGACTAAAGAAAATATTATATACTAAGTGGTTGGCACCCAGAAAGAGAAGTCAGCCCAGACAGCCTGGCAGAAGCAGTATAAATATAGGACGACAATCTTCATTTTAGCCAGATTTCTCAGAATTGCAGAAATACACTTGTGCGCAGTGCAGAAGTCCAGTAGTGCACAAGTCTGGGGAGCAGTTTATGCCGCAGTTCTGAAATCTGCATTTTCGGTTTTTCTGGGTTGGACTCTTTGATGATTTTTGGTTATCTTTGCTTGGTGCATTAGCCTTGGTTGGATATTGGTTTGCTATTGGAATTATTCTCTCTATCAAGGTCAAGGTGCTCGGGGGTGGCATTAGTGCCTATGGTTGGGTGACAATAATTCTATAGTGTCTATGGTTAAATGAGCACACCCACTTTACTAACATGTTATGCCCCCTAAACTCCTTCATTCAATATAACTACTAGAAGGAAGCTAAGCCATAAAGTTATCAAGCTCATTGAAGAAATGCCACTGGGGTTTCTAGCAGGTGCATTTACTAAAGCACTGCTGCTAGGGTTACTAGGAGGTACAATTGTAGAAACCCCAAAACCCTTGTCTAACACCTTATGATGGAATACCTTACTCAAGGAGAAGATTTTCTAGTGCGCATTAGTCCAACACACCTCTTGACATTCTCAGAAGGAAAAAACGTCAAGATTGAGATTTTGGGTCAAATCTTGACCAATTATTAGTCAACAAAAATCATGAATGRAAAGACRAATCATCTAMACTRCTCARYGCTCAMADGAACTCTTRAAGATGACATGTGGATAATYGATAGTGGAGCTTCAAGGCATATGAAAGAAGATCAAGCCAAACTCTCCAATCTAAATGAAAAGAAGACATCGTACAAGGTAGAGACAAAAACACTTACCTAGTCAAAGGAATTGGTCAAGCCTCTGTCAAATTGAAAATAGGTAACAATGTTCATTTGAGAAATGTCTTATATGTACCTGGTTTAGAAAATAATCTTGTTATCCATATATTGCCTCGAAGACAAAGGAAACATAATATCCTTTGTAGATGGAAAATTATTATCTTGGCCTAGAGACTCCAACATAGAGAATGCTAGAGTGATGGGAACCCATGAAGGAAGACTATACAGACTATTAGAACGAAATGATGAAGCCCTTGTACATGATGAGGTGAATCCCAATGAACTTTGGCATAGAAGGTATGCTTATATCAACTATCAAGTATTACCCTTGCTCAAAAAATGGTTGAAGGAATACCAAAACTACAGTATACACATGAAGGAGTTTGCCAAGGATGTGCACTTGGTAAGAATGTTAAGAAACCATTCTTAAGAAACAATAATAGATCTAAGGAAATCCTAGATCTAATACATTTAGATGTTTGCGGTCCCATGCCAGTCAAATCTCTAGGAAGTTCTCTATACTATGTAATCTTCATAGATGATTACTCAAGAAAGATTTGGTTATATATCTTGAAGAAAAAAGACGAAGTTTTCAACAAGTTTCAAGAATTCAAAGCAGAGATAGAGAACCTCACAAACAAGAAAATCAAGACCTTGAGAACATATAATGGAGGAGAATATACATCCAAGGTATTTGTTGCCTTTTTCAAATTGAGAGGGGTTAGGAGGGAGCTAATTGTTCCTCATAATCCTCAACAAAATGGTGTACCATAAAGGAAGAACAAATCTATTGAAGAAACTGTGAAGGCACTATTGAATGATCAAGGTTTATCTATGTATCTATGGGGATAAGCAAGCATGAAAACAATATATGTTCAGAATAGAATTCCTCACCGCATATTGAAGGATATGACTTCAGAAGAAGCCTTCTCAGAAAAGAAACCTAATGTGGAACACTTAAGAATCTTTGGATGCCCTGTTTACTTTCACATCCCCAAGGACAAAAGGAAGAAATTAGGACCCTCAGGAAAGAAGGGCATATTAGTGGGATACAATGAATCATCCAAGGCCTATAGAATCTATATCCCGAAAAAACATAAAGATGAAGTCAGTAGTGACATAACCTTCAATGAAAAGATGTCTTTCAAGAAATCCATAGAAGAAACTATATAAGAAGAAGAGTATGAAGAGCCTAATGAAGAAATCACATGTCTTCCAGAAAGTCAGACTGAAGAAACAAAACAGCTTGATCATCTGATGCATTAGCCTTGGTTGGATATTGGTTTACTACCAAAATTATTCTCTCTGTCAAGGTCAAGGTGCTCGAGGGTGGCATTAGTGCTTGGTTGGGTGACAATATTGCTATATTGTCTATGGTTAAACGAGCACACCCACTTTACTAACACCCATTTCCCTAGAGGTAACCTATCTTACCAAGTGACCAAGATAGGGGGTCATAGATTTGCCTCTATCTAGCTATAGGATCCCTTGAGGTCACAAGGGAAACCTTCCTTGTGGTGGATCCTCATCCATCACTAAAAAAAGGGAAGTACTTTCCTAGGTGGCAGTGACAATTACTTCCAGTTGTCACACAAGTTTAGCATCTTGTGAAGGCTTTGCACAGTGTTAGATTATGTGATAACATTTTGGTACCGTTGTAAGGGATATTTAAGTCATTCTTCCTACAATACATTCTTCGTATGCTTACCTCAAATCCTTTCTCCAATATATTATCTAGCGACTCCATTGAGGGTAGAATCCCTTCATCTTACAAGCATTCTTGAGGAGCCTTGTCTAGAGAGCTCATCTAGTGATTCCACTTATATGTTTTGGTAAGGTGTCATATTCTCAAATGAAGCAGTTATGGCACCACGGGAATTTCATGAAATATTTCCTTCTCTTGATATTAAGAATAACCCTCGATACCCAAATCACTTTCTTCTGGATTAGGTAGATGATTGTCCAAAATTTCATGGTAATCCATATTTGGCTATTGATCATGTTGTAAAATTCTTGAAATACACTTAAAATATGAATCTAACATATGAATATGTGCTAATAAGATTCTATTTAATGTCTCTAGTAGGAATATAAAAGAATTGGGTTAAGAACTATCTTAGTCCAAAGTTCATACCTTATCTCACAGTTTTCATTGAAGAATTTCTCAAGCGTTGGGTCCAAGAACTCAAAAGGTATGAAGATATTCTTCATGATCTTACAGTAGCCCTCTAATAAGAGGGATTATTTTCTAATCTTATTCAAGACAATAAATATTTGATTGAAGAAAAAACGCAAGAAGAAGTGATTCTTCACCAAGCACATGAAGTAGAACAAGAGCTACGTCGTGAATTTGTTGAAGAATGAGGCTTGGATGAAGCACATCATGTTAAAGGCCAAGTCCATGAAGAAGGTCTTATTGAGAGCACTCCTCCTCATGAAGATGATATGTTGGCATTTTCTCCTCCATTTGATGAATATGAAGTCACCCAAGCTTCCTCCCCACCTTCACATGAAGATGATAATATGGTAAGTTGTACCCTTTTCCAGGCTTTTGATTCCTATGATGCATCCTTTCATGACTTGGAAAGTTAAGAAGTTTTGGAGGAACCCTTGGATGTAGTAAGTCTTTCATCTGATAAAGAGCATGATGATTTCATTGATGATTTTATACATGTTGGAAGACGTAGATGGTGAATATGTCACTTATGCATTGAGAAACATTCTTCCAATATCGAGTATTATTGTTTTACTTTACTTATTGTATTCCGGCTAAGATTCTTTTTTCATTGATCTAGCCGAGTTATTTATTTTATTCATCCACATTCAACATTTGTACTCCGTAGAGATATCATAATATAATTTTTGTAGTCTTTTGTCACCATTATTATTTGTATGCTCATTTATATGTTGTAAACAATTAATGATACACACACATCAACGAAGTTTCCTAGACTAGTCAAATTTGGGATATTACAGTGGTATCAGAGCATTAGTCCTACAAGCCTTTGACTATAGATGATGAGTGCAACAGAGGACCCAGAGGGTTGTAAGCACGCAGGTGATGAATATGTCACTTACAACAGACGCAAGGAGAGAAGACCTATACATGATTTCCCCCCTTTCGCTCCCAGCTCATAAGAAGAGGAAGAGGTTCACATGGAAGCAAAGAGAAGGGCAGAGCATGAGGTTGAGCATGAGGCAGAGAGGATGTTAGCAGATAGATATGAGAGACCAGAGGGAAATGGTAAGGCCCCCATGGAACTAGAGGCAACCTTCATGCAGGTACTCAACAATATGGTAGTCAGTAAACAAACCATGACTCAGTCTTTGGCATAGATGGCTGATAGATTGGCTATAGTGGGCACCCAAGGCACACAAGCCCCACATGAAAAATAGGGGAAATCAGGGGAAAGAAATAGACCCTAGTCACCTACTCTCACATACACCTCTTCAAGTAAGATTCCCACGCCATTGTTCCCCAGTTTTCAGAGGGCACCCCCAACAACAACACAATGTCCCTTTCCGAGTAGGATCTCCAAAGAGGAAGGCTAAGTAGTCTAAACATATGTGTTTGACTATAACCAAGGCCAGACTTGGGTAAACAGGGATACTAGAGGTCACTCCAGCTAAGGGTGTTCTAATTTGAAAGTGACATTGATCTAAAAGTGGCTAAAAGCACTTTTAAGCCAACTTGAGCTAAAAATAGAATATACGAGCTAAAAATAGAGTCAACAACTAATTAGGGTTTTGAGTAGCTATAAGAGAAGGTAAAGTGACCTAATTCATCATTATGTAGATTTTGACTTGTCATTGAGGAGAAAGGCACATCTTAGGAGAGGTAGCTCAGTTGATTCAAGGAGGAATACTCAAGTGGTTGATTTCGGTGTTGATAGATAGACCCTAGTCATTGGTGAGGTCACACGAGTCTTCCATCAGCCTTCAACAATAGTTTCATAGTTTCCAGCATCAAGGGCACACTTATTCAGGGTGAGGGCAAAACTTCTGAGGAGGTATTGAGTCGACTTGTCCCATCCAAAGAGAATCCAAAGATTCCCTTCCAACCCAGTTGAGAGGAAGGCAATGTACATATTTTTCCTAGTTTCTCGTCATATTCCAACGGAGAAATCATCCAGGGCGCATTTTATAGATGTTGAGGTTGCGACACTTGGGGAGGACACATTTGGGGTTCCTGAGAATTCATCAGATCAAATCCAGGGAAATCTTTCTGATCCATTTCACAGTGGGTTAGGGCGATCAGTTTGAGACACACATCAGTCGATGGTGATGGTGGAATCACTAGGGCACAGTTTTCTAGTAGTAGAGGGGGCACATTTCCTCAGGGGGATCCATCTGAGGCCCAGGCTTACCAATAGAGGGACGATCATTCACCGGAACTGAGAGAGACAACAGAGCACACTGTTTGGGATAGTTTCCAGGCTGATTCGAGAGGTCTAGCCACCAGGGTGAACTTTCCAGACTTGCAGCAGTTGTTGAATGAGATGTCGTAGATTGTAGTAGATTCTACATCACATCCATTGATCTCGCAACATTATTCCAGTATCGGGTACTATTTTTTTAGTTTGCTTATTGTATTATGGCTATGATCCTTTTGTCACTAATCTAGCTGAGTGATTTATTTTATTCAGCCCCATTCGACATTTGTACTCCACAGAGATATCATAATATAATCTTTGTGGTCTTTTGTCGCCATTATTATTTATATGCTCATTTATATGTTGTAATCAATTAATCATACACACACATCAACAGAGTTTCCTAGACTAGCCGAATCTGGGATATTGCAGAAACTTAGTGAATGTCTATTGTGTGAGGGTTTTATGGCCCATATTTTGACTTGGAGAGTCACTCCCATGCTTCATGGAGGTGCCTTGACCTTAGGTATGGATATGGTCAAGCATTGGAGACATATTTCAATGATTTATGGATATTATTTGATCATTTCTTGAACATATTTTATTGAATTCGTCCTCTTCTATGGGGGTTTTCACAATGTAAAGCATCATTTAATTGTACTTTTTGACCTAGTCTTTGATTTGTGTGTATGACAAATTATTTTATTTTATTTCTTAGTCTAATTTTTGGGAATAAAGAGTGGAGAGGAGTTGAGAGCCTCATCTATAAATATAGGCACTCCTCTCACTCATTTTGTTGTCAACTGTTGGAGGTTACTCTTGGAACCATTTAATAGAAGATCTTTACTTGGTGCATTCTTGGTGTCAATTTTGGGAACTCTGTCTTTCTTGGTTATTCTTCTTGCTGTATTTTTCAAAGACTATTGTGATCATTCAAGATTCTACATAAACTAGCAAGGTCGATCCATTGAGGAGTTATCAACTACTTGGAAGGAGGACGTCTAGGATTTGTATCTCTTCCTTCTTACCTAAAATAATTTTGTTTGTCTCTTGTCTTGATTAGTTCTATGCTCCTTGGCAAGGGTTTCAAGAATTTTTTGCAAGTCTTTTGTTGATCTTGTTGGTGAAGGTTATTCCCTTGAGGAAACCCTTCTTGAGGGCATTGATTATCTTGGTTTTTCTTCATTAGCAAGAGAATACTAACCTTGTGGCCCTAGTCTCTAGTTCTAATGCAATTCTAATCCATAAACTGGGATAACTGATTTTTAGAGGGGCATAATTCTTGACCCCATAAAGCCCTAGTGGAGATAAGGCTATGCCCTAAACTCTCAACATTCAGCAACCAAAACCCTTTAAATTTAATATTTTCCTTTGATGTTTCATAAAATATAAAAGTATAAAAATATATATAAAAGATATTGTTATATTTAGGGAAAAAAAGAGAGAACAATAATGCTTTTAAATTTTGTTTACTAGATCAACACATTTAGGAAAATACATAACTAGATCTGAATTAAATTATGAACATAAACAAAATTTATGAGTGAAAAAAAAACCTTGGCTTACCTCTTAGCCAATGAAGAGTGTACATGTCACATGTGTGGATGTATTCCTCTTTAATATACTCAGAAAATCAATTTAAGTTTCATGGATCAAACCTCTAGGGTTTGATCTTTATCATATGGACCGGTGGACAATTCTCCAAAGGAAAGACCACAAGCAAGGCTGGAAGAGAATGTTGTCCACAACTGAGAATGTAGAACTCAACAGTAGAAAATATTGCACAAAATGAGACAATAAACCTTTCACAACAGGGACAACAAAACCTTCATACATGAGACAACAAAACTTCCAAAAATAAGACATCAAATCTCTCCACAAATAAGACAACAAAAGTCACCACAATAGGGACAAAAAAAACCCTCCAAAATGAGATAGTAAAACCCTTCAACAACAAGTCATAAGAGAGGAGGATCCACGAGGGAAGAGGAGGAGGAGTTGGTGCCTCCACACACCCAACGATCACCAGGGAATAGGAGGAGGAGGAGGAATTGGTGCCTCAATACACCCAACAACCACCAGGGAAGAGGAGGAGAAGGAGCTAGTACAACCTCAAAAGAGGGTTGTGGTACCCGTGCATAGACAAGGATCAGCTTGCGACTCTCTTGAACAAAGTATGGTAGCTAAAGGAGAGGTAAATTGTGGTCCTGGGCAGTCAAGTAGAGGTCCAACACCTCTATACCAACAAATAAACTCAGAGGAAATACTCAACCAAGTAGGAAACTTGATAACATGCCTCAGATCTGAAACAAAGAGTCCAAGAGAGGAGTTGCACCATCCAAGAGAAGGATAACCTGAGGTAGCCACAGAAAGAGAAGGATGAGTAGTGAGTGAGTGTATGTGAAAATGCTAGAGGGGAGGGTTTCTTTTATAGCTAAGGAGAGGGGTTAGGGATAAAATTAGAATAATTAAATAATGACAATTTAATTAATATAAATATTAATTAAATGTCAATTAACTCAAAGTAATTAAAAAACCCCTCACTACATAAAACAAGAGGGAAATTAAGACAATAAGAAAGGGGGGACTTTAGGACAAAGTCAAGGAGGTCCAAAATGGAAAAACATGTCCACATAAGTCTCATAATGACTTGTAAACTTTTATCATCACTGCATAAGAGGGCACATCAACAATGTGGTCAATGTACATCTTCTTAGCTTATTCCTAGGTCTCATGGACCATCCCGGGAGAAAGGAAGAGGTTCACACATCATCACATCTTGGTATTTCACCAAGATCTACCTGGTCCAAGACCAGGTTGCCCCAAAACACATCTGGGGGCCCTAGAACACATCTAGGGTCTTATCTACCAAGGTACAAGACCAAGGATCAACCCATGTATTAAGAAACGGTTCCCTGGAACACATCTAGGGACTTACATCAACCACCAAGGAACACATCCAAGCACCAGGAAAGGATTCCTTGGAACACATCCAGGGGCCCTAGAAAACATCTAGGGACTTACTGCTTGGTCCTATACCAAGAACCCCAGTCATATGTTGGGGGCCCTCACTAGGGTCTTTTGCCATGGCTTTCACTACTTGGTCCCAAACAAAGAAACACAAGGAGTGTACTAGGGGACCTAGTCCTCAACTAGGGTCTTATGCCATCCTCCTAGAGAATGTTTCTTGAATCTGCACTAATTTCAACAGATATAAACCCCAAAAATATTTATTTCATTGTCTAGAGTAAAGCTAACATTTATTCTTTGTTTTCTAGACATTTTCCTCCATAAGATTGTGCTAAATCGTTGATTTTTATCCCTAGGAGAAAATTAACCCTCTTAATTTTTCATTCATTTTCTTATATCACATTTGTGTGGTTGATTTAAGGTTTTATTTGATTTTGGAAATTAATGGCGACAATAAAAATCAAAATTGTTGAAACCCCGAAGTTAGGGTTTAACCCTAAAAGGTGAAATCTAACCCTACCCTTGCTCTTGTTTCACTTTCAAATTGTTTAAATTTATATAACACATTCTAATGGTGAAATTCATCTCCTAAGTTGTTCATTGTTGTTATTTTTTTATTTGGGAGAGTTTTTGGTGAAACCTTAGGGTGATTTGCACCATTTTTTGCAAGTTTGAAGTAATTATTTGGATAAATCTCATTTGCACTTGCATTATTTTGTGTCTAGGATATTTTTACACCAATGTATCATTTCCCCTGCAAGAAGTGCCCAAGTATTTTCATCCCAAGTGCTCCTAAGCACTCTTGGGTCACTTTTCATGGTCCAAATCTGTAATTTCTTGCATTAAATATCTTATTTCAGATTCTAGAAATTTAGGAGAGCAACAAGATTGTCCATTTACAACCATAAAGCAAGTGGTTGTTCAGGTATAATTCTTATGCTTAGCTTGTATGGTGAAATCTCACTCTTTTGTGGTAAGAATGTCATTTCCCTCACCTTAAAAGTGATTTATTTATGTGCGTATTTATATTACTGCAACAATTATTTATTTCATCGCTCATTACTTGTTTAATTTTCTCGTAACCCTCTTTATACAATAGTAGTTTTTTCCCTAACCCTTGGTTGAATATTCTTTAGGCATATGGCTACTAAGTACCTCTGGTTGAATATTCTTAAGGCATATGGCTACTAAGTACCTCTGGTTGAATATTCTTAAGGCATATGGCTACTAAGTACCTCTGGTTGCATATTTTTCCCTAAAACTTCAATAAATGTGCATTGTGAGTACCTCTAAAAACAATCAATTAATCACTCAACTAATATCCAATCATAGATAACAACCATTTGTATTTTAGAAAAAATAATCCTTCAAAATTTAAGTACATATTGAACTTTTTTGTGTTACATTATTGAGGGTGTGAACCATGTTCCCTCCAAATACATCACATGTATAATGCAAACAAAACCAACATCAAGGGGATACCCTAAAAGTTGTAAGCCTAGGGTGAGTGTCCAACACTTGTGTGTTATTTTCCTTAGTATGCTTTAAACAAATCACAGTTCCCAGTTAAAACAAACCCAAAATTCAGAGATCTACAATGAGTTTCCATGCATGTGCTTCTTTACTCGGTGTTTTTCTAAAAAAATATTCTCGAATCTTTTCCAATCATCTTTGAGAAACACCTAACATGCATCAAAACAATAAGATGAAAACTGGATTATACCCAAAATATTATAACATTAAGAAATTAAAATCTCAAAATCTTGTAAACACACCAAGCAAGTAATTATAGGCAAGGACAATGTGAGGAAACAAAATCTCTTTCTGAAGAATTGGACATGCAATCATCAAACTCCAGTCTACATTTGAAATAAATGACACTAGATATGAAAAAGTATCTCACAATCTACTTCTGTAACCAAGCCCACAACAAGGTGACACAGTAAAGACATTTATTTTTATGGTTTTCTACATAGCAGGTCAATGGGATGTTGTGTATGCCAATTGGCACCCACACCAACCCATTGGCATGTTGGGTATGCCAATTGGCACACACAACATCCCATTGGCATGTTCTGTATGCCAATTAGCATACACAACAACCCATTGGCGTGGCTGGCCTGGCTGTTGTGTATGTCAATTAGCACACACAATAATCCATGCATTGGCGTAGTGTGTATGCCAATTGGTATACACTATAAGCCATTGGCCTGGCTACCGTGTATCCTAACTGGAATACACATCATGCCAATGGACGTTGTGTATGCCAACTATCATACACAACAACCAACATGCCAATGGGTTTCTATGTATGCCAATTGGTTTAAATGTCAAATCTATTTCATAAGGAAATTCAAATTTCCTCGTGTATAAGGTTCCATCTCATAATTGTTTGGCTCTTGCAGCAACATGCATCAATATTTATTACAAATTACAATAGTTCCATACGTGAGACCACTCTTCCTATATTTTTTTCAATTTCCATGCAGCCAAACGAATTGTTAGCATAGTACAAAAAAATTTCAGTTATAAATGTCAAATCTATTTTATACAAGAAAACAAAAATTCAATGCACGAGTTTTCTGCTCATTATTCGTTTGGATCTTGTAGTAGTAGATATCATTATTCCTTATGGGATTACATCCCTTCCATATCCAAGACTACTCTACTTGAAAGTTTCCCAATT
>JASDQU011104095.1:0-30142 GCA_032191745.1 Picea mariana | reverse complement strand
TATATCATTCTGTGTATTGTGAAGATTATGCTGGATATTTTACTGTTATTCTGTTATTTCTAGCATTTCGTTTCTGTTCTGCATATTTTATATATCTGGTATCTTGCATAATATCTACTATAATCCATGGGATGTAAAAACGACGTATGAGTCAACACATGCTTCAAAGCATCAAATTCCTTTTGAGTGATGTCATCCCAAACAAAGGGAACCCCTTTCTTAAGAAGCCAAATAAAACCCTTGTTGAGTTCTGCATAATTGGGAACAAATCGAAGTAAAATGTTTTCCTTTCCTTGCAAATTTTGGAGTTGGCGTAGTGCCAAAGGAGGAGGTAAGTTTAAAATGGCCTCGATTTTCAAGGGATCAACACAGAACTCATGATTGGAAACGATGAAACCTAGGAGATGTCCCGATTCCACACAAAATACACATTTATGTGGATTTAAGCGAATATTGTAAAAGCGACATCTAAGAAATATGGCTCAGATATGCGTCGGATGATAGTGACGCTGCATAGAATGTGCAGGTAAGTCATCAATATATGGTTTCACAATATTCTTAATATCATGAAATGTGTAAGACATAGCTCGTTGAAAAGTAGTGCCAGGATTTTTGAGTCCAAAAGGGATTTTTTTATAGGCAAAGGTACCCTAAGGACAAATGAAAGTGGTTTTGTGTTGATTCGATGGTAGGGTGTTAATTTTAATATAGCTGGAAAAACCATCCATAAATGAGAAGATTTCACTACCGACACAACCATCAATTATTTGGTTGACGAAAAGAGTTCGGTAATTATCTTTGGGACAATCCCTATTGATATCTCTATAATCAATACATACACGAATCACACCTAGTTTCTTTGTGATGGGAACAATATTGGAAACCCAATTAGTCATAGGTACAGGATAAATAAAACCTGCTTTAAGAAGTTTTTCAACTTCCATTTTAATAGCAACAAATTTTCGTGGATGAACCGGGCGAAGCTTTTTCCGAAAAAGCTTGGCTTCAAGATATGTCTTAATTTCATGAAAAACAATATTCGGGTCAATTCCAGGGATTTCTTCGTAAGACCAAGCAAATGCATCACAAAATTATTTAAATAGGGCCGTATAAGTTCGAATTTCATCAAGAGAACAAGAGACACCTATATGAATGTTTTGCACAATTACAAGTTTTACTGAGATATCGATTGGTATAGTAGCTGATATATTTCCCAAATTACCCTCAGATAAAACATCATAGTTAAAGGTAGGACTTTGAGAATCGTTAAATATCTTAGGTGGTTCAACACGACTCTCAATATTCTCGAGCTTAGGGAAGAAATACCAACGATGGTGACCATCATCCCAAGGTGATTCTTCCAAATACATGATTTCCATGATACTCTCATTAGTAGGAAAATTATCATCAAAAGGATTAAGAGATTCCATAGAAATAAGCCAAGAGGAGTGAGAGTAATCATATAAAACCAAATTTGATCGATCATCAATATCATAAACAACCACATAGGCATAATGGATGGCTTGATAACCCAACTCAACTGAACTAAGCGACATTTGTTCATCATAGCATTCATATTCTGAAGGACTTGGTACTACCCAAGGATCATATGATTCCAAGGAACCACTAGCATCAATCAAAATCATGTTAATTTGAGGGACAACCGGAGGAGTGTCGGGCGGTGGGAGTGGATAAATGTCGGGTGTTGGGAGTGGAAAATTTCCCATTAAGGATGAATATTTTAAAATACCCACCCCAACATCGTCATAAGTAGATGGAGTGTTATCAATGAGAGGAACATTACCAATGCATGAATCCGAATTAAAGTAGGCGATTTGGTCTACCGTGACTATTTTTCCTTGATGAGGGAAACGTAGTACACGAAACAAGGTAGAAACTACGACAAACATGACATAAATCCAACTATGACTTAGCAGACAATTGTACTCGATGGGTGCACTGACGACTTCTACTTCAACAATGACCGTCTTAACTTCTAATTCAACTGGAAATGCATTTAATACTCATAGGGTTTAAAAACTATACCATCAAAAGATTTCAACATATTGGGTGAATTATTGAGTGAAGGAGAACTGAAAAATTTCAAACAGTTTAGAGACATTATGTAGGTTGAAGCTCCTTCATCAATAACAATACAAAAAATAGTTTTTCCCACACAATAACTTGAATTTGAAAAGCAAGTTGGTGGGGAATTCGTGGAAGATGTGTTTCCAAATCAAAGGCTATCATATTCGAATCACTCGGGTCAATTCCACCAATAGATGAAAAGCATGCCCTTCATTGCGCAAGACAAGTTTGAAGGACTTCAAGGGTTGACATCGCAGAAGGGGATTGAGCTAAATCTTCTACAATATTGTAGTTTTGAGCAGCTCGTGCATGCATATTAAAAGACGACCTACAAACAACACCTTTGGGAGGTGGTTGGATCAATGTGTCAAAAATGAGTTTCTCAATATGAAGAGGACTAGTAGTAGGTGAAGTCGATGTAGAGGTAGAAGTAGTGGTAGGAGGTTGATCAACAACACTTCAATCAAGAGGAAAATAGCCTTTGGTTCGTGTTGTTACGAAAACTTCCTTAATGTTTCCTTGAAACATAAGTACGCAAGATCTTGGTGAGGCAGAAGGTTGATCTTGGGAAACCATTTGAGTCTACTGAGGTGGAAAAGGATTGGTCAAAAGGACAAGAGTGGTTGAAGCTCCCTTAATGAAATGAGTAAAGTCATCACGACGTGGAAAATCCTTTGTATAATTTTCCTCTTCGCAAATAAGCAAGGATATTTAGGATTTCTCTTTTGTGTATCCTTAACAGGTTGAGTTTTGGTTTTCTCCTATTGCAGGGAATTTTTCTTAGCTATTCCTTTTCTCTTTTCTTACTTCCAGGTTGCTAAGATTTACCAGCCGTTGTGGGCTAAACCGCATTAACCTCAAAATTTTTACTAGGAGTAGTAGGAGGGGTAGTGTTTTGAGCAGTAGTAGTGGGAGTATCCTTAGGTTTAGATTTAATAGAAGGTTTACTCACAGATTCTTGGGTGTTAGCACCAAAAGTCACTCCTGGATTGCGGCAGGAGTAAGCCTGATCCCATCAGTTTGTATGTCACAGGTTGGTTACAAAAGGGTGATCAAATGGGAGTAAACTCAAAATAATATCGCTTTAATTCAGAAGACTGGGTTGGAAGTGCATACATAAGTGAGGTTTGGATCTAAATTAATCCAGTGAGTTTGCATCATGGTGAGTAGGTGGAAGAAAAGGCGAGAAAGGTATGAAGGTCTGCTCTGGACATCCAGTCTTCCAACAGCCTTTGGAGGAAAAGTCTCAGATATAAGATCCTATTAGATATGAAAACTTCAAGAAACTTAAAGTTGTTGCAAAAACAAATATAGTCAAACATACACTATATGATAGTCACAACACCCGATTGGATCATCCATGCTCGGGCTTTAAGAGTTAGAAACAAGGAATAAAAGAAGAAGCTGGATGCCATTAAACAAGAAGTCTCAAGTATCGTTCACAACCAAAGGACCAAAGGCCTCATCAAAACATTACAATCGGGAGCTTAGCTCTACCATCGATCCTTACCAAAATATCAAAAATGAGTATATATACTTAGAGCAATTTTCTTCCTTGACAGTAGGAGAGTCGCTGAGCTGATTCATTTAAGGCTTTACGTGTGCATGGTCTTCTTGTAGACTGTGCATGAAACTTCTTGTCTGACGCTGGTTCAAATGACATGGCTTTCGTAGGGAACCTGTCCATCGGGGGTACCACGGGCTGACTGCTCTAGACCTTTCCCCACTCCTTCCACTTATGGATTGAGCTAAAGTTTCAACCACCTGCTCAATTTTCAATAACTACTTCTCCCATGGAGGGTGGTCGAGACTGAATACATAGGGGAAGAACACGTGCCTCTCCCAAGGCTTGGAGGCTAGCCTCTTTTTTATTCGGGCCCCATTCTCAATATAGCCCAAGGCCATGACCCCGCGCCTATCTTCAAATGAATTTCGACGCTTTCCCTTTCCGGGGGTTTTCACCTCCCCTGACTTTGATATAGTGAGGCCCGAAATCGCAAAACATTGGCTGAGATCAGTGGTCATATTTTCTTCGAGATGGATGATCATGATCTATTTTCCATTGAAAAACCCTAGCCCTCGTCTGCTTTGGCCCCACTTCATATAACCTTGAGGTTGTGACCGTGCTCGACACCAAAGGCGCTTCATGAATTTCACGTATCGAGGATGAGAAGGAGTCGACTCCTCGTTCTTCAGATTCCCAGCTGCTGAAATCGTGAAGGGTTCAACTTGTGTGAGCGCCTCCCTTATCTCTCGTCCATATGGTTACCGTCTAGGACCGCGAGCTCAACCCCCAGGGGTTCCTTAATTTCGCGTTTCGGGGTTTCGGGCTATGGGTGATTTGTTGACGAGAAACCTGAAACGGCGACTCCCGAAAAAGCTCAATCAGCTGCCACCTGTCCCTACTGGATCATACGGCTTAGATCATTTTGATCCTCTGCCTAACACAAACCTCCATGCAAATTCATGGCCCCAATTACCCAAAGACCGCTAATCTGCACCGTTAATGGATCCTCACCATTGAAAAGCTATCTTTTCCCTCTCGCTTTCTTTGTGTCGTTGTTCAACCGTTCTCGGAGCTGCAGATAGTGAAGATGGAGACTTGGACGACCAGACTTAGGCTTGGGAAAGCAAAGGTTCAGTGATGGAGGAAAAAAAGGGGGGGCGGGGGGGAAGTGATCGTCCTTTGGAAGAGACGGAAGGAACCCATGGCTGATCTCTCTGTCATACTGATAGGGAAAACTGGTCAATCGACAAGGATGACTGTGAATGAAAGAGAAAGACATGCCAGGATGGGGAGGAAAATCATGATCGGGTCGACAGAAGGGGAGAATATGAGAAAAATTATAGACATAGGAAGGAAATACAGACCCCCAAGGATTTGACAGGAATATGTGATAACATTGGGTAATAGAACCAACCACACTGTCAACGACGTGAGATTCTGTAGAGGGTGGAGTTGCTGGATTGGTCGATGGACAAGGAGCTTGTAGAATCAGGTCATATAATGTGCCATATTGTGAATAGACAAGGTCCAAATACTGTGCACAAGCGATATATTGTTCTTTGGTTACAACGCCTCCCATGACGACATTGCGGGAAATAGGAGGTAATAACGAATTAGTAAACTAATCTGCCAATAATTAGTCTGGGATACTAGCTTTAATCAATCAACATTGTCATCTCCATTCATGGATATGGTCAGAAATATGAATCGACGTCGTCTGCCGTAATGAGGTTAAGAGTTCAGTGTCAGTTTCATAATGAATTGGAAGTTGGAAATGAGTTAAAAATCCTATGGAAAACGAATGTCTTGAAACATTCCGCACTATAATTCTATGTACCACTTAGCAACACTTCCTGTAAGAGTGCACTGGAAAAGACGTAAATAGATAGAATCATCATTAAGGGAATTCAAAAAACACCATAAATGATAAGTCATAACGTGATTTGAGGGGTCTTCCTCGGGTTTTCCAACAAACTTTGGAATATCTCTTGGTAACTTGGCAGGGATAGGTGACCAAAAGGGGGAATGAAAAATAGGATCACTCATGAGCCGGGATAAGTCAAGTAAGTGTAAGGTATCCAAGAATGGTAACTATCAATTAAACACAGGTTGTTGATATGTGGGATATTGGAAAGCAACATAAGGATTAACTCAGGGAGGATTAACTTCAGAAGGTTGTCCCATATGTGTTTGAGTACCAGCAACATAAGTTAGTGGAGCATGTGCTTGAAAAGGCTGGCCTGAAGGTATCTGTCCTCCACTAGCTCCACCGACTCGAGATGGATTTGAAGGGGTATCGACCATTCTGGGGAATGAAACACTGCTAAATATTTGACTACTACGATGTTGTGTAAACTCTACTTGAGATGGTCCTACGATGAGAGTTCCAATAGAAGGTTGTTGACCAATAGGAGTGTAAGTTACAAAAGGAGGACTTTGTCCAAAAGGTGTGTAATTTCCAGAATGAGGACTTTGTCCAAAAAGACTATTGTAGCCTATGGAGGATGGTTCCCTAGTAAAATGACGTTTCCCCCCAACAAAATGCAGTTTCCCCCTAGGAAACTAAGGTTTCCCTTGAGAAAACTGAGGTTTCTCCCCAGGAAAAGATTGTCCTCCAAGAGGTTGGCCTCTAGTAGGCATCGATCCAAAAAAATATTGACCAATAGTCAAAGGAATATATGGTCCTACAGATGATTGACTAGCATTCAAAGACATATATGGTCCTACAGACAATTGAGTTTGAACACTCGTCCCACTTGTCAAACTAGGTTGTTGAGAAGAACTAGGAACAACATAAGTTTCTAAGGTTTGTATCATACTTGGGATAGACGAACTAAGCAAATAAGGAATACTAGTTGTCCAAGGAGGGTAATTGAAAAAGTGAGACATTGGTCTAGGCTCCAGAGAAATTTCCACCAAGGGATTGATACCCAAGCGATACGAAAGGTCCACCAAAGTTATGAGTTACACTAGGTGTACTAGAGTTAATAGAAATACTAGCTACGCCTCCAAACAAGGAGAGACCACCGACAGTAAGAGGTGAGGTTTTCATTGGAACACTTCTAGAGGTAGATATGGCGGATGTTGATTGATCCATGGTCGACCTAGTGAAAAAAGATGATGGTGTACACTGTAATGGAGTTCGACTATTAGAAATCAAATATTGGAACCAAGCGTTGTCATGCCACATAGATATAATAGGTGTAGGTATTTGACTAAGAAGAGGTCCTTCTAAATCAATTATAGGTGGATTAAAATGTAGATGAATCTCTTCTAGGATATATTCTACAGTAACAATACCAACCTCTAAAGAGACAGACTCATGAGAGCTAACCTGTATAGGAGTTAATTCCAAACTATTTGAAACGATATAATTTCGAGGAGTTATAGGTGACGAAATAGATATGGAATTTGATAAAGGGAACTCTTTCCGAGGACTAGAAAGTGAAGGTGTTGAAACTAAACTTAGTGAAAGTGGAAAATGCTCAAGTATTTCAGGTTTAAGAAGCTCAGGATCAACAAGTTTCAGATCAACAATCTCCGTGCTTTCATTCTCAGGTTCGTCAAGTTCCAAAGTTTCAGTTTGTACTGCTTCATATTATTCTACCATTTCAAATTTTTTTGAATGTTCCGGTGGTATAGGTTCAGGTTGTGGAGTCTCAAGGACTAAATGTTCAGAATGTGAATCTTCTAGTAGTTCAGGGGGTAAACCCTGCATTCTACGAGAACGACGAAGATGTTCTGCCACTGTAAATTTTATTACCAACTACCAATTATGCTTATGGTATACTAATGAAAACAAACAACACTCAATAAAAAATCCAGGAAGCATCCATACAAACAAAATATCTTCTCTCAACGACACACTAGTTGGTGATGAAATCCAACATTGCGAAATCAATATGAGGAGCTGGGATAGAGAAGGTGGAACAATTACATTGGCTACCTTCTTAACAGACTTACACCCTAGTATAAGTTTCCTCACGGTAAAAACGTGGGTTACCCTCCAAGGAGCCCAAGTGAGTCTGATCAATGCCTACCCTAGGTACACTGAATACTTTCCCCTTCACCTTCACCTTGTGTATAAGCACTAAATATTATGGCCACTAAAGTTACCACTTCAAACAGAAGAGCCTGGGGAAACAATCGACAATCATATATACACGCAAGGGAAGGGAGGAAACTCAAAATCCCCTTAAGAGGTGCCTCTGAACGAGGTGTATCCCTCCCAAGTGATCCCCACGTGTCTAACGAAACTGTCTATAATACGTGTAGACCGTTCCACCAAAACTAACGAAGTGGGGTTAGTTACTCCGCTGGTCCTAATGTGACTTCGTGATTAACCCTTGTGTGAGAAGGGATTCCTGGGACAAATATNGAGTTTTCCTCATCACCTATTCCAAATCTCTATACTTAAGCTAATGTTGGTGTGCAAAGCCCTAGAAAGAGAAATTTCTAGATGGATTTTATTAACGCTTGATTATTAGGGTGTTGTTTACTCAAGCGTATGGTCATGAAACAAATGGTATTGTGACTCGACTCTTAAAACCATGCAAGATGAAAAAGAAGTGAAAATGATTCAATTTCAATGAATGCTAACTATGGAAAGGAGAAGAGTCTTTTTCATTCCCAAATCCAAAATGCCCCAAACTTTCATAAAAACCAAGAGATTCACTACTCAAAGTAATTGAATATGCCTCCCCACTAATGTATTGCAAGAATAAAAAACATTTGCATTCAAAACTAAAAATATGTAGTAGTTTATATATCCTTGAAAACAAAAATAATTGAAGCAATATGTACATTTTTTTTTTTGTTTTTGCAAAATAAAGTACTTAATAAAAAAGAAAAACTCTCTCTTAACTAAATATTTCAAAGCAAAATACTTTGTGAAAAGCAATTGAGAGTTAAACTGAAAGACACTTGAAGACAAGGCTAAGAGACTATATCTCTTTCAGAAATAAGCAAAAATTGCTGAAAACAAAGTAAAAAATAATGGAAAATCACAATAATTGAAACAATGGTAAAAAACAAGCTCTAAAACTATTGAGAAGACTGTCAAGCAAACCTAAAACTCACAAAAAAAGTCAGATCTGGGATCTGGGAAGGAAACAATCAAATAAACTTTTTTTTTTCAAGTAGTGTCGCAGGATGGTGTGGAACATAGTGTGACAACCAAGAGTGTCATAGGCTGCTGACTAAGACAGTGCGACAATGTCGCTCTGTATATCAAAGACAAGGTGCAACAACCAATAAAACTTGGAAAAAACAAAAGTTTATGAAAATTTTCTAGTGAATTCCAAGGCCTACTAATAAAATAGTTCCAGGTGATGAATTTGAAAATTAAAACAAGGCAAGGCAGCAAGACCAAGAGAAAAATTCCAGAGGATTGTTCCCCAGTGGAGTCGCCAATTTTGTTATCGGACAAATCGTAGTATGCGAACACAAATTGATCTCCCTAGAATAAAAAAACAAGACTAGAACACAACATGACAAAATATATAACTTTCCCTAGGTTTAAACAATAAAAAATACTAGCTAGCAAGAGATCACACCTTTTAATTGACGGTTGTCCTCACTAGTTGTAGTTTCCACCTCCGTCCTGAGACTTGTGAATGATAACCTGTAAGAAGACATAAACCAACAAGAGTGAAAGCAACAATAGTATATTTTTATGAAACCTATGCAAATGATCAAGGAGAAATACAACAAAGATAATCAAACATAAACAATCTTTGTGGGAAAGAAACTACATTGTTGTATTAGCAATAATGAAAAGAGATTACAACCAAAGCCTTGATGTTGTGAAGCTCCTTCCAACAAGTTAACTTATCCAATACCCACAATGCATCCATGAAATCCACCACCATCAACTGACTTCTTTAGCTAATATTGAATCTCTCAAAGCCAAAGAAATGCCAACAATATTCTAACCACAAACTAGAAGCAAAGAGCTATCAACCATTATTCTCCATTAACTATTAGCCTTTCCTTATGAGAGAAGGTCCCTTTTATATATTTAAAAATAGGTTAGGATGAGAGGTTAGGATCTCCCCAAATCAGGGGTACAGGTGAGATCCAAACCGATCGGAGGACACCTCATATCCGAAGCTTCTCTTCTAGAAACTTCATGAATTTCCTCGTTTTCCCCTCTTTTAGAGAATGTCACACCCTGACACTGTCGCACCCTACAGTGGTGCAACATGTGACAATTAAGCGTGTCGCATGTTGCAATGGTGCAACATGCGATACTCTCTTGAAATAGGGCTTTAATGACCCTTTTTACTTCTTTCCAAGAAAGGGTCTTCTACAACAATCAAGAATTTTATGCTTTGGATGATAGAGGATAAGTGAACATTGTAAGTAACGACAAAATGTTGTGTAACACCTGCAGTGACAACCACTCCAAGTTGCACAAATATATCTTGCTCTCTAATCAAAGCATCACAAAAAGATTCAAGTGATGGATTTTGGTAAGCACTCCCTATAGCTTCACTAGTGGCATAAAAGGTAGATACAAACACAAAGTATGCACTACCAAGATTAGAAAAAATAATATAGATGCATCGGTCTTCCTTCAGATCTATTTTGTAGTCTATACATAAAATTCTATGTGTTTTGAACTTAAATACACAATCTTCAATGCAATGAAAATCATTGGGACCTAAAGTCATTAAATTATTTTCTATCTGTCGGGCTCAAATAATATTGTGTTTACCAAACACAACTTCAATCTTTTCCCAAGCTTTATCCGAGCCATCAATTCCTTGAAGGTGAAATCTTAAATTGGGAGAGATGGATATTCTAATTAATGCAAGTGTTTCATAATTCTATAATCCCATTTGACTTTGTTTTCATCACCAATGGGTTCTTGTTCTTTTCTCAAGGTAATCCGGTACAACCCTTTACTTCTTAACACATCCTCCACATGATATTTCCATGAGAAGTAGTTGGTACTGGTAAAAAAAATATAACTGGGATAATCCATATTAAATCTATGGAGAATAAGGATTTAAAGGTTGGAACTGATCATCTGGATGGAAAGTTCTTGAAAAAATAGGCTGTTTAAAAAAACGACACTGGAAATGGACTTCGAATGTGAAAGTTATGCCCTTTTGTAAAAAAACATAAAATATAACCAAAGCACCATGTAGCAAGTAGAAGATGGTCCACATGGTGATACTCCTCCTAACTATGCCTATAATTTCACTTCCAAATACGTTACTTATGATGTGACCCACTTTTATATAATAAATGAGAATCACTTTTATAATGAATTTACTTTGTAAATGAAAGTTGCATGCAAAAAACAACTTAATAAAATATTAAAGTTATTTAATAGTGGTTCACTTTTATAATGAAGTGAAATTCACTTTACAATGAATGCATGAATTTTTTTTTTTTTTTTAACAAAAACGAGACTTGAACTCAAGACCTCTTATGAAGTAAAATAACTTTCAATCAAGTGAGCTAGTGAAAAACACATTATATTCTTAAGAAGGAGGACTCAAGATGTTGTTTTTGTTGTGGAATATGACCTTGGATTGCATGCTCAATAAAAACTTCTTTACATGCATTCACACAAAAAAAATTTCACTTCACGACAATAAGGGTTAGATCTAGGTTAGCTTATCCGAAAAATGCAATTTTTCCCTCTGTGTCTAATTTACTGAGATCACACAGAGCGCATGACAAAGATAATACGCAGACATGAAAACCCTTTCCACTTTGTTTATGATTTTTTGAGATCGCACAAAGCACAGGGAAAATATCATACATAGATAAAAAAGAGTAGCAACCCGAAAATAAAAAACATAAAACTGAAATATTATCTTTGTAAGAATTTAAAAGGGCATATTCAGGATTTATACCTCTGGATCTGACTGAAATGGTCGTATCTTTGGAAAATGGAAACCTTTTTGAGTGAAATGAAAATCGTTCTTAATTGAAAAGAGCACTCCAGATGCAATGGAACAATCCTCTCATTTCATAAATGTACAAAAATGGTAGAAATAAAATATGTGACAACACGACTTCAAGATCTCGATACACAACGAGAGCGGGTCTTCAAATGTGCTTTGATAGCATGTTCAAAAACATAGGTATTCCAATAGAGGATGACCAACTTCATTAACCATTCACACAAACGGATCAAATATAAACACATCGATGTTTTTACATGGTAAAACCCATGTGGGGAAACATCCACGACCCTAGCCAATGTGGCTGCTTGGAGCAATTTGATAATGCAAAAGAAAAAATTTACAAGAGAGTTTCTCACAATCGATCATTAGAAAATGACCTTCCATTCTCTTTAAATAGAGATCATGGACCAATCATGTGTTAAGACACAAATCAATGTAGTCGTTAAGATCGAGGAGAATATGAGCAATCGAATCACTCTATGTCAAGAACATATTGTGACAATCATATTACCTATCTACAAATGCATACTAATGCATACTAAATAAACACACTAAGAAACACACTTTTTGAGAATGTAGGCTTCCACAGTTTGTCAATGTTGTTTAACAAATTTTGGAAATACTGTGTATGCAGTTTTTGAAACGTCCAATGTTTCGAGTGGACAATCCACCCATCATCAAGGACAATTGAAACTAATATGAGGGACACTCCACCCATGTTATCTTCAATTGTCCCTGATGATGGGTGGAGTGTCCACTCGAAATGTTGGACGTTTCAAAAACTACATACACAATATTTCCAGAATTTCCTAAACAACAAACACACTTTTACCTAATGACACATTAGACCAAGTTGATCTTAACTAACTCCTAAGTTTCTAAATATCCTAACACCTAGTCATTAATTTTGATCCTTGCTCCTTTAAATTATTTTCATGTTGCTATTCTTACACTCCACCCTAACATAAATTAGGATTTATCTCCCCTTGATACAAAGACAATTTTTTTTACAAGATGACTACAATTTTTTGAAGAACACATATGGGTCCCTCTTCGTCCCTTGAGGCAATTTGGTAACTAGTTGTAATGCTCACTATTATTCTAGATAGTTGACCTAGGTACATGTTGTTTCCAACATTTATTGTGCAACGATAAAAAGAGACTCTGCTTCTCTACTCCTTAACATAGTTCGAATGATTTATTGGTCCTCCATTAAAGAAATGGCACTCTCATGTTTAAGATAGATTTCACTTGAATAATTGTCTATGTTGACCAACCATTTTAATTTTTTTTTTATGTCTAAACATTTTCTTTTAAGAGACTTCTTTTTAAGCAACCAATCAATATGAACAATGAGCACCAATTTGATCACCATCCTCTTTTTCTTATTGTTATGAATGAATATATTTCATCTTCCACCCATCTTTGTTTCCTATTTAAGTAATTTGACATCAATAACACCTTTAGTTATTTGTGCATGCCTATTCTTTGTTGTTTTTATTGTTTGTTTGTTGGGTGTGTTCCCAAGGTTAAGATTCTAATGCTTAATACACCATTAAGAACCCTACCAACTCGTTGAATTGAGGCCATAAAATTATGATGTGGCTTTCAAATTCCCTTTCTTTAAATGAAATGGTAGTGCCTCTATTTTTGGTATTTTCTATAGATATATCATTGTAAAGGAAAATAAATGTTATCCACTTAATAAATAATTTTTTTCCACAATTGTGTATCACTCTACATCTTTAACATTTATAATCTTTTATTGAAATAAACAAATCATTACTGCAAACTCATCACCCCAATTAACTCATCACCCCAATTATTGAAAAGAAATAAATAAATTTAAAACAATATACTGAGAGAAGTGGTGGCGTATCACATGTCTATCCACATTACAATAAATTTGATTCACTAAATACAAAGGCAAACCATACAAGGAGAAACTTAACTTGGTGTCGAGAGTTGAATTTATTCATTTCTTCTTATGGAAAATATTTATAAAAATATGTGAATATTGTGGTGGCTCTAAAAAACCTTTTCGCTCATCCGCGTTACTAACTAATAGTAATGTTATTAAAATAATTGATATAAATACATTCACATTGTTTTCCCCTAGAAATAAAAGATAAAACGTTAATGTGAAGACAAATAATATAAACGGAAGCATTATTTATTTTTCCCTCACAATGTAAATGTGAAAACAATGTCGACATCTTGTATCTTGCCAAAAAGTGTGGCTTCGCCATCCAAATGTGTTGCTGTCGTTGTCCCAAGCGGCCATGGCCTCTAAAAATTCTCTTATTTGGGCTCAAAATGTTCCTCAATGTATGTGAAGGTAGACAAAATTGTGTCATGTTTACGTACCCTTGAGTGCTAAAACTAGACAACTTTTGTTGCTAAAGCTTACTTTCAAAGGTTGCATTTTTATGAAACTCCTTGTATCTATATCCCAAAATGTTTTGTTTCAATAATAGGGCATTGAATGTTGCTGTGTTTTCCTTTTAAGCCTTATGTTGATCTTGGACATTTATAAACTCCATTATAGGCCTGCCTTCAAATTTCCTATTTGCAAGATGAATTTATCAATGACCATCTACAACTCTTGTGCTTGTGGTGTCACATGTATAATGGTTCATTGTAAATGTAATTGATACACCATTACTCTTTTTGGGTGATTCGTATTTGTTGCATTGGAGTGGAGAGTAATTCACCCATTTTACACAATGTCTAGCAACGTTTTTACAACTCTAGTTCTTTATTTTCTCTTGGATTTTTCCTCTTCCCTTCGCCAATTCAGATTTCTTCCTATTGAGAGAAGAATCAATATTAACCTCTTGGACATCATCCATAGGGTCATATTGAGAAATGTCCAGAATCAATTTTCTTTTCATGGTGGCCTTGAAGGCTTGGTGGGAGGGGCCACCGTGTCTTCAAGATTCAAGGAATAATTAAAAAAAAGTGAGATCAAGACAAGGTGTTTGATTTCTCCTTATGATGTTGTAGTTTTCCAAATTTTTCCAAATTAACTTTTGCATTGTATAGACCAAATTTATTGTGCCTCCTTTCATCTAAATTGTCAATAATATGAGATAGAAAGTGTAAAAGACATAATCATGTTACTTGTGAATGATATATCTCAAGTTACCCTTGTCAATCCTTGCCGGTTTGGGTCCAAATATTTGATTGAAAAACCTTTATGTGCAGAGAGATATTTTCACTTTATATGTCCATAAAATTCAACATACAAGTTTGAGAATTCTCTTCTGAGTGGTATCACACATTTTTCCTTTGTGAGGGAGCCATGCATATACATTGATCAATTCCTAACTAACTAAAATTTTCTTTTCATGCACTTGCATTTTTCCTTAAAACTATTCATGAGCTACAATAGTTAGTCCTTATCATGTTTTGTTGCAATCCAAAATAAAAATATGAGGTCCACCCTCTGAATTAGTTAAGTTGTTCTAGGAGTTTCTTGAACATGTTGTTTGACATGAATATTAGGGGAGTTTTACTCTAAAAGAGAACACATAGGTTAAATAAGGTACAATGGTAATTGATATAATGCTCCTTATTATTACTTGGATTTGGTTTGCATGCACCAACCAATTTTATTTTTGAGATAGATTACCGGGGTGTCTATTTGGTATGGAATCAGAGAAATGTTCAAGAAATTTGATAAATTGTGAATTTTCCTGGATTATTTTGACCCTCGTGCTTATTCCTCTGAAAAGTGCATATACTCATAATGAGATAAAACATATGTGGTCACTGTTGATGTGGTCAAACTTGATTAGGAATGCGCTCGAGTTGACATAATTAGATTTGATCACTTGAAATGTGCCTTAAGTTCAGATATTTCAAGATGGTTCTAGAATGTGGGAGTTTTCTTCATGTAAAAACCCTAGGAGTAAGAAGCCTATAAAAATACCTCTTTCACATGGGGTTAAGGGTTTTGGAATAATATTATAATTGTAATGAGATAATTGTAATGTGATTATCTTCTTATACAAATGAATGTCCTATTTCTACCTTTGTCCCCACTTCTCTAATTTTCTTTTGGGGGATTGAGAGGAAGCCATTGAAGACTTTTTAAAGAGCATTAGACTATAGAGCCTTAAGATGAATAAACTTGAAAGAGAAAGGACTAGGAGCCATCTCACTATAACAAGGTATGAATCCATTAAGTTATTCTTTCTACTTGTAATAGAATCCCCCTTCTTGTCAATCCCCCATCCGCCACCATATACTTTCATTTGGCTTAATTTTGCTTTCCACACTTCTTTTTAAGTAAATCAATTAAGTAGATATGAAAGGGTTTCTACTTTTTTTGTAAGTTAGATCTATGGTTTTTTTTTATTGTAGAGTAGGGAAGGTGTTGTTTCTTGTCTCGTGTGCCAATTATTTTGAGTTGTTCCTCCTCCTCTCACTCTTCCACTTCAAACTTGGATGATCCATTAAGGAGTGAAAGTCTACTTTTTTTCCTTTTCTACTTTGTCAAAGTCATAGTTAGATTTATTTCTTAATGAGCTTAGTAGTGTAAAACTTAATTTCTTGTTGTTTGTCAGTATCAAATAATATTCTAGTGCGGACTTAGTAATACACACTATAAGAGAGATCCCAATAACAAAATGACAATTCCATTGGGGAGGAGCTTCTTTCGTTTCAATTCTTTGATTGAATTTAGGGCTTTCTTGTGATATTTTCTCTTTGGTTTTCTGTGTTTTTGCTTTGTCAATGTGAGATATGTGGTAACTGAATGCTATAATTGTGTTCCTTGTTTTCTATGTGCTACTGTTACTACTACAACTATTTATTTATTTATTTTTCTCTTGAGTTGCACAAGTATGTGAGCCTTTTCAATGTGGCTACACACTTTCCTTGAGAAAACCCATGCACAATGCACTTCTTTCACATGATTAACTGCATGATCCTATGTGTAGGTAAAAAATAATTATTCTAGATTTTTTTTGGTTTGTTTTCCTTATGTTTCTAATTTTGCATATTAGAAATTAAGAGAAAAGTGAATAAATTGTGTTTATTTTGAAGGACATTTTATTTCAATGTTTACTTTATGCATTTCTTTTCTACTATATTACACATCACTAGCAAATGTTGCACACCTTATAAAGTAACAAATTTTGATATTTGCTGGTTTATGACCTCACCTTGACATCAATTTCGTGACAGAGTGAAAAGAACTTGAGAACAACAATATTCATTGAGTGACATACTTTAAAATTAATTTTAATAAAAATAACTCAGACTTTACATATTTTGTTCTAGATCACTAAGACCAGATTAAGCTTTGTCTTTGGTTTATTGACTTATCTGTTGGACAATTGGTTTAGATTGATGGACACTTAGTTTGGATAATTGGTTTTCATTGATGTCAACCCTTGGAGAGTGATATTGTAGATTGATTTGAACCCTTAGAGATTGATGTCAACCCTTGAGTATGTCCAGTAGTACATTCCAGTAACCCCAGAGGTGTGGTTAAGGAACCTGAGTTTGTTTGAGGAATTAAGACATGAAGAACAATGATTTTGTAAGTGAGAATATTTTGGATGGATAGTACATGTCGTTCCGTTTCCGGTGATATGTGGTACGTGACATAACTCCTCACGGTTAGGGAGTTATGGCTTTGTGAAGTTGGAGAACCCTCACGAGTTATATAAAAGCCCCTAGAAGGTCAAAGAAGTCAATTATTATATAAGCTCCTAGAAGAAGTTTACTAGTCAAATTGGTTGTAACTAGGAGTTAATCATGGGTAAAGTTGTTGCAATAAGAAAATAATTATAAATAAATTAGTTGCAACAATAAGTGGTGAGTTTACTATTTATGGATAAAGTGGTTGCAAGTGGGTAAAGTAGTTGAAAGTGGGTTAGCCCTAAAAGAGGGAAGTTGGGTAAAAAAATTAGAAGATAACCCCTAAAGGAAGCCACTTGGAGAGTATAAATAAGAGAGAAAGGGACTCCTATTAGAATCTATTGAACTTAGTTGAATATATATTTTGTGAAAGGTTATTTGCAGGTATAATTAACAAATCCGAGGTTGTGCGAAGCTAAGGAAGCGAAGAAAGTTTGACGGAAAAGTTTCAGAGCTACAGAGGGAAAGGGTTTTGAAAAAACCTAATTACTGAGGTCCTCGCGGGTCAGCCTATAGGTGTCTAGCGAGGCATCCTCATGGGTCAGCCTATAGGTGTCTAGCGAGGCATCCTCGTGGGTCAACTAGTGTGCAAAAAGCGAGGAACTAATAAAGTTTTGATCAGAAAGTTCTTTCGGATTCATCGCATAGGTTTTTGATATTCGACGTTTCAGACCAAACCAATGTGGTCCATCATCAGGAAAAATATTATGAGATATGAAGGAAAAAATATATAACAAGTGTAAATAAATACTTGAAAAGTTGTTATGAAGAGCCGACTTATGAAATCAGGAATTATAAAACTTAAGAAAATTATTTGTTTGTTTATTAATTATTTATTAAGAGCCGACTTATTAAAATGAAAAAAATAAAACCTAGAAAAATTATGAATTATTCATATTGGTTAGTGTTGGGATCCAATTTTGAATAATTTTCCATCCATCATCTCTGTTTAGATTGTTAGGTTGTTTTTCAATTTCGATTGCTTCTCTGAATTTCCTATTGTGATAGTGAACTATCTTGGCAAGAATCTTGGCGTCTTCAATACAAATGTGATGTTTAGTTTTGTCTGAATGTTCTGTGAGAGATGAGGGACGAGTGCGATTGTGTTTGATGTCAACGGCATGTTCTTGAATCCTAATTCTAAAGGAACGACCTATTTCTCCTATGTATTGTTTACCACATGAGCACAGGATCATATAGACACCTTTTTGCTCGATGGGATCAACATAGTCTTTGACTGACCTAAGGGAATTCCTAATAGTGTTTAAGGGTTTGAAAGTTTCCCCAATTCTTTTATTCTTTAAAATCCTAGCAAGCTTGTCTATTGTCCCTTGTATGTAGGGTAAGAAAACCTTGGACACATCATTATTAGTTTGTTCTTTATTTCTAGGTGTTTTAGTGGCATTTTGAAAAGATTTCATCACCTGATGTTTTTTATAGCCATTATCTTTAAAAACATTGAGGAGGTGATTTTTCTCTTCCTCAAGGTGTTCATCATCAGAAATTCTCATTTGCAGAGAGAAAGAATTCTCATTAACCGTTGTGAATAATGAATAATTTTCACATGATATATTCTGTATAACTCAATGAGTGCGCACTGGAGGAGAACCAACGCACCATAGTGGTGGTCTAGAGTGATCTGGACACACACCAACAATTACGGGAGTGAAATTCCACCTAGTCTAGTCTCTTAGGCAGTTATGGGAGTGAATTGCCACCTAGTTGAGTTAACTAGTCAACTAGTCTTTAGTTAACTGACTGAGCAGAGAGTAGTGAGGAGTTAACTCAGGGAATCAAGGGTAATGCACCAGTCTGGTGATGATACCAAGGCAAGGTCGAATTAGCATGGTGATGATCCCAATGTTGCATGGTGACAAAACCAATGCAACATCTAAACTCAATTCAACTAGTCAAACTGAAGTGTCAACTGAAAGAGAATATTCTCAAGGTGGAATATTCTCTCCTAAAATATAGGAGACTGGATAATGACTAATTATGACTTATAAACAAGGAAAAAACTTAGGAAAAAGAAATCATAGGTGTGTGTGAAGTAACTCCAACACTCATAACACTTGACATAGACCAGACAATCTTTCAAGACTCCCGAAAAAACACCACTACATAATATGACGATATACCTTGCCTCCAACAATCAACAAAAAATAAACAAAAATATAAATGTTCTTTCATATAGTTATGTCCATTTTTATACAAACCCAATAAAGATACTAAAAAATCTAAAGCTTCTTTACAATAATATAAAAAGGTCAGTATTACTAGCATCTACATCCCTCAATTTATACATCAAATTATTTTTCGTGATGATACAGAGAGAAAATCATTTGAATTTTCCTCTAGCACCATAATCTTAGCTTTGATTTGTTGACCTTACTTGGGGAGTACATCAACCTTTGTGTTATGTTGTCTATATATGTGAGTTTAAGAGATACTTTGAAAAAATCCCAAATAAATTTTAATTGGTTAACTCGAGGTTCAGGAGTAACATTTAGTACCTAATAATCCCCTTTCATCTAGTTGTTGTCAATAAGAGAATGCCCACAAACCTGTAATTGATAAATTCCTTTCTCATTTGCTAACTTCAACATACATCTCAATGCCATCAACTCAGTTGAATTATTAGTGATAGTACCCAAACCTTCTTTGAACTTGACAAAATGACTATTTAAAAAATACCTGAAATACTGCCAACACTACTAAATGCCTAAGGTCCTTGCTTGGCCGAATGAAAGAAATCCCAAGGATATGTTTTATCTATTATCAATGCACCAACTTTCCTATGGTTTCTTTCCCTCACCTTTGATTTGCAATCTTGAAATAAACCATAAATCTGTGAGAATACTTGGAAGGTTGGATTTTGCTTTCATTGAATAAATTATCATTACAGGCTATCCAAATAACCTAGATAATTATACAAGGTAATGGCCTGAAGACCTTAAATTCCTTCTTCCTAAACCAATTCTTCAAAGATTATTCTACATAATTTCCATTCCATACATTTGAGATACTTGTGATTTTTTCTTCAGCGTTCCAAATTTGTTGTACATATGGACAATGGATCATTAGATATCGAATGTTTTCCTTTTCTACCCTACACATATAACATATGCTTGGTCCAATTTTTCTAGGTGAATCCCTTGATTGCCATTTTTTCCTCCCCATAATGAAGCATACCTTCTTAAATATATCAAGTACACCTTTTGGAATAGATGAAAGTGAGATCCAAGACACAAGGATTGCTTCCAGAACAGAATTTACGAGAGTTAGCTCCCCCCTTGTTAGCCATCTATTACACCATTGTAAAATTCTTCCCTCTACTTTTTCTATAATCCAACCCTAGTCTCTTTTACCATAATTATCAAGCTTCGAAATAAAGCTCAAGTATTTTAGTCCATCCTGCAACTCAAAAGTTCCTAAAGGAAACAATATAACTAACATTTGTGCTACATATTCCCTAACCCATAGTGATAGATGTAGACTTTGGTTCGTTAATATCCATGTAATACATGTATTTAATCCAATAATAGTTTCATTTATGCATACTTATTTCAATTTAGATTATAGATTTTATCTTAGTAAAATTTGTAATTTTGCAAGTAAATAATATGAGTTCACCCAAAAATCATTTACAAATATGCAAATTTGTTCAAGTTCACAATATTGTTTAATTCCATAATCATTAGTAATTATGAAAAAAATGTTCTAGTATATGGTATAGGGTTTTAACCCAATGTCAATTATCTCTAGCTGACAAGTTCAACGTCAATTGTAATGGGTGATTATAAATCCAATATCAAATTTACATCTTGATTTTGGTGGCATTTAGGTTACATATATAAACTTTTAAGAACATAATTGAGTTTTTAAACTCAATTTGTATCAGTTTCCTATAAGGATTACAAAAGAGTAAACCAAGGTTGCAATTGAGTGATGCGTTATTAGTCCTTGCTTCTGGCGAGGGACTTTATCTTTTGCACAACGGTCGACTATCGTTGACCGCTTATTAACTCGTGTTTTTTGCAACATCCTTCACTAGAACGATCACCAATGTTGGTCCACACATGTCAACTTACAGGGGCACGATGATTGCTCCAAGAGGGGTAGACATTTTTCCTTTTAACTTGTCCAATTTTTTTAAAAAAGAGGCGGATGCGAAAGCTCTTTTTCTCCATTCAGATTAATGCTACGTGGCAGTCTAGAATCAATTTCGCATTTTAATTTGGTGGTTATAAAGGGCACAAGTTAATTCGCGAATTAGATCTTGTGCATTGTATACATGGATGGCTAGATTTGATTGATTTTAATTACGGTGAATCTATCAACTCCAATAACAAAAGTCGATAAACTTTTACAAATGATATCATTTAAGCCCAAAGGATTTGGTCTATCAATCTGTTCCAAATTTAAAGGTAATTGGTTAACAAGTGGCAGAGTATTATGAAACAATCAAGAATTTGTTCTATATTTGAAAGATTGAAATATCTTTGAGCAAACATTTAGTTAAGCATGGGAAACAAGAGCGGTGTCACCAAAATTTAACAAGATTTCCAAACAAAAAATCTGATTTTTCTGATGTTCTCAAACCTATGAGATTGACAATTATTTTTTATTCAATTATGAAAAGGGATTTTCAGAGTTATGAAATATTAAGTATAAAATCCTATTCATAAAGAAGGTAAAGGTGAAGCTGGAAATTTTGGACTTGGCATGTTAAACTTCTTAATAAAAATCATTTTTCCAAATGAAAAAGGATTCAGGATTTTGGGCTTTGGCATATGTGTTCTCTCTGTGGTCCGTTTTCCAGTTTATTTCTTTCTTTTTCAAGTATTCATGAGTTTTATGCAAAAGACAATTTAGTACGACCACTACTGTCATTTATCAAACATTTGTTAAAGTTGCCGATTTCATTGTTTGAACTGTAAATTTAAATCACAACCTGTTTTTTTAACTATGAGATTTGTTTATGATTTGAAATGTTATTTCTCATGAATAGATAAACCATTTATTGGTACTTAATCTGTATTTTCTTTTATTAAGAGTTAAATTGATATTTGATATTTATCTTTTGATACATCAATTGATTTTTGATTTTGTTTCCTACTTTCTTCCAATAACATCAAATTTAAATTTTTCCAAAGTATTAAGATTTCTTCCCTTTATGGTTGGATACTTAGTAATTAAAAACTATTATCAAAACTTAAGTCAAAACCATTATAAAACTCTCCGTTCTTTGAACAAACCTTTAAAAAAAAATTACCTGGAATTTATAAATATCCTTGGCATTGTTTCCCTAGCTAGGAGATATCTCAAGGAATACAACACTACTAACCACATGTAAGAGTGTGTGGAAATTTATTCCTTAAATTCAATTAAAATGATTCCAGAACTTAGTTAAGGGCACACTCCCCTTAGTTGGGGGAGCCAGGTGGAAGACCTTGAATATTCTCGATTGATTGCTGCCCGGATCTCGATTGAGACATGGATCTCGATTGATACCCATGTCTCAATTGAGACCTTCCTTATCTCCCCATTGAGACCCGTATATCTCTTACCCCGTCTTGCAAACTTCCGGCAATGAAATAACTTGGCACAGCTTGCAGGCTGGCTAGATTGATGGCTTGAAGAACACAACGTTACAGAAGCGAAGCGTCTCGTGTTATTTCTGTGTGCTCGCTGCTTTTGGTTCTGCCTGTGCCTCTATGTCCTTTGACTCTTCCAACCCTACCTCCCCTTCCCTTATAAAGAAATCAAACTCATTTGGCATAATCCCGCCGCCCTCGTTCCTACTCTACTTCACCGTTAACGAAGGTTTCGAAAAAGCTTTGACAACAACCAAAACCGAGCTATGACCACCATGCGTGTGCTTCAGAAGAAGTTAGGTTTTTAAACCCTAGTAAGCAAACGTTTCTAGTGCAGGAAATCCGGGTCCTGTTGTTTCGTATCCAGGCAGTACGTATGCACTTACCCAATATATATAATCATATATGTATACGATGCTCAGACAAGCGATCATACACATAGTTTGGGTCATTTCCTCTCGCACTCGCTTTAAGCTATTTCCAGAGTCACTCCAGCTTGATCCTCATTTTCTTCACTTATACTAATCCAACTGACCAACTACCCGCCTCCTCGGTCTCTCCTCCACTTGGTTGTTTCGGTACAGCTTCACCTCGCCGTGGTCTCGGCCCTCTGTCATATTTTGGCCAACTAACGCTGAATAACCAATATATATACACCGCTAGCTATACCATCTCGGGCATATCACTTTACTTTTTTTGTAACATAGATTTATTACCCTCCATTTAAAGTCCCCACGCTCCTCACCCTCATTCTTCAGGTGAGCTCTAACTGCTAAATAAAAAGCGTCCTAGGCCGAGATATCACAAGTACCATCTTGTCCCGGACCATCGCAAGGAAAACTATAACCAAAATCTTTTTTATCTGGCATTAACTTGGAACCATGCGCATCCAAAACACTCAATGTAGTTGTATGCAAACCTAGAGCAATAGCATGATGAACCAAAAAGTATTTAGTTGTATACAAACCTAGAGCAATAGCATGATGAACCAAAAAGTCTCTAGGACTGATTGTTAAGAACAATGAATTATTATTATCATTAATAGCATTTAACCAACCAGGTAACCATATGCTCTGGACCATTTGTTGAAGATAGGAGTACATCGAAACCATATAAGGTCTTACCATGAGTAGATTGTATCCACTGAGCAAATATGGGCTCGATCAATATTTGTTTTTCTGGAGTACCGAAAGCAAGCATAACATCGTTATGAACATAAAGTCCCAAGGTATGGAAACCTAGTAATAAGCTAACCCAACCAAGATGAGATATTATTGCTTCCTTATGTTCCAACATTATCGCCAATACATTATCCTTATTCTGCTCCGGATTATAATCCCTAATGAGGAATATAGCTCCATGAGCAAAGGCCCCTGTCATAATGAACCCGACAATGTATTGATGATGAGTATATAATGCAGCTTGGGTGGTGAAGTCTTGTGCTATGAATGCATAAGCGAGTAAAGAATACATGTGTTGAGCTACCAAGGAAGTTATAACCCCCAAAGAAGCTAAAGCAATACCCAATTGAAAATGAAGAGAGTTATTGATTGTGTTATAAAGACCCTTATGTCTGCGTCCTAATAGGCCTCCTAGAGGAACATGTGCCTCCAAAATATCTTCCATACTGTGACCAATACCAAAGTTGGTTCTATACATATGACCAACAATTGAAAAAACAAATGCAATAGCTAAATGATGATGAGCCATATCAGTCAGCCATAAACTTTGAGTTTGTGGATGGAATCCTTCGAGAAGAGTTAGAATAGCAGTTCCCGCCCCTTGGGAGGTACCGAATAAGTGACTACTGGAAACATGGTTTTGAGCATAAAGATTCCACTGGCCTGTGAAAAACGGTCCTAAACCTTGGGGATGTAGTAATATATTCACAAAATTATCCCATCTGACATGCTCTCCCCTTGATTCAGGAATAGTGACATGAACTAAATGCCCTGTCCAAGCTAGAGAATTGACTCCGAAGAGTCTTGACAAATGATGATTAAGACAAAATTCAACATTTTTGAACCATGAAACACTGGGTCTCCATTTAGGTTGTAGATGTAATCTACCCGCTATTAAAAAAATGGCAGAAACAAATAGCAAGAAAAGAGCTCCAGCATAAAGATCTTTGTTAGTGCGTAAGCCGATTGTATACCACCACTGATAAACACCGGAATAAGCAATATTGACCAGACCAGGAGCACCTCCTTGGGTAAAGGCTTCTATAGCTGGTTGACCAAAATGAGGATCCCAAATTGCATGAGCAATGGGTCTTACATATAAGGGATCACGTACCCATGCTTCAAAATTGCCTTGCCAAGCCACATGGAACAAATTACCTGAGGTCCACAGAAAGATTATAGCCAACTGACCAAAGTGGGAAGCAAATTTTTTATGATAAAGGCATTCTTCAGTAATATCATCATGACTCTCGAAGTCATGTGTGGTCGCAATACCGAACCAAATACGATGAGTAGTTGGGTCCTGGGCCAAGCCTTGGCTGAAATTTGGAAATCTTGATGCCATAATGCTTTTCAAATCCTCCTAGCCATTATCCTACTGCAATAATTCTTGCTAGGAAGAACGCCCATGTTGTGACGATTCCACCCAGAAGGTAATGAGTTACTCCTACAACACGTCCCTGTACAATGCTCAAGGCTCTGGGATGGATAGCAGGAACAACCTTCAATTTGTTATGGGCCCAAACGATAGATTCAATGAGTTCTTTCCAGTACCCACGACCTCTGAATAAGAACATTAAACTAAAGGCCCAAATAAAATGAGCACTTAAAAATAAAAGACCATAAGATTGGATTACTTGAGAGGCTTGTGCCCATAGAAAGTCACGGAGCCACCCGTTAATCGTAATGGAACTCTGTGCAAAGTTTCCTCTCGTAATATGAGTTACCACTCCCTGATCACTTATACTACCCCAAACATTGGACTGCATTTTCCCGCTGAAATGGAATATTACTACCGAAATTGTATTGTACATCCAGAATAAACCAAGGAAAACATGATCCCAGGAAGATACTTGACATGTTCCTCCTCTCCCGGGTCCATCACAAGGAAAGAGAAAACCAAGATTCGCTTTATCGGGAATTAAACGGGAGCTACAGGAAAATAAAACACCTTTAAGTAGGATTAAAACAGTCACATGGATAGTAAATGCATGAATGTGATGTACCAAAAAATCCGCGGTTCCTAATGGAATTGGTAACAGAGCCACTTTGGAACCTACTGTCACCAAATCACCACCTCCCCAGGTTAAACTGGCACTCGCTATTGCACCAGGAACTGTTGAACCAGGTGCTGAAGCATGAGTGTTTTGTATCCATTGAGAAAAGATCGGTTGTAATTGTATAGCAGTATCTAAGAACATATCTTGAGGACGTCCTGGAGCGCTCATAGTATCATTATGAATATATAGACCAAAACTATGGAAGCCTAAGAATATACATACCCAGTTGAGGTGTGATACAATTGCATCACGATGTCTAAGAACGCGATCTAATAAATTGTTGTATTGAGTAGTTGGATCATAGTCTCTTACCATAAAAATCACTACATGTGCAACAACACCAACTATGATAAACCCACCAATCCACATATGATGTGTGAACAAAGAGAGTTGGGTACCATAGTCAATAGCTAGGTATGGATAGGGGGGCATCGAATACATGTGGTGAGCTACGACAATAGTTAAAGATCCTAAAATAGCTAGGTTAATAACTAATTGAGCATGCCATGAGGTAGTTAAGATCTCGTAAAGACGTTTATGGCCCTCCCCCATAAATGGACCTTTATGAGCTTCTAAAATGTCCTTGAGGTTATGGCCAATGATCCAATTGGTCTTATACATATGACCGGCTATCAAGAAAAGAACCGCAATAGCCAAATGATGATTCTTAGTATCAGTCAACCACAGACCCCTCGTTACTGGATTTAATCCTCCACGAAAAGTCAAAAAGTCTGAATATTCTGACCAATTCAAGGTGAAAAATGGGGTCAATCCCTTCACAAAAATGGGATAAAGTTGAGCCAAAAGATCGCGATTCAAAATAAATTCATGAGGAAGTGGTATCTCTTTAGGATCCACTCCAGTGTCTAGAAGTTGGTTAATGGGTAGAGAGACGTGTATTTGGTGTCCTGCCCAAGATAGAGACCCAAGTCCTATTAACCCTGCTAAATGATGGTTCAACATGGATTCTACATCTTGGAACCAAGCCAAAAATCATTTTCTATCATTGTCCTTGCTTCTCAGTGCTCTAATGCTTGAGATGACGGATTTATAGTTGTGATTCTCCTGTTAGCGAGTTCTTCTTCTTAAGTATTCATTTAAGCAAAACAAGTTCCCCTCACCTTTAATAGAGTATGAGAAAGAATGAAAGAAAGCTATCAGGGGAAGCTTGCTTGCGAAAAGCAATACCAACAATAGTGATTTGACAAATTTTTTTAACTATCAATTTATTAACGATTAGTTTATGAATATTCTAGGTATTGAGTTGTAAATTTGTGTAAATATCTTCCTGTACATTAAACATGTACAATTCTTTTTTTAATTTCTTATAATTGGGTGTGTAAAATATATACCAACACTTACACCCAGTTGGAATGATTTGTTAACATTTACTAAATTTTAACATAAATTAAAAATTAAAAACTACAAATAAAAATGTCTATCTAAATAAAAACATTATAAACATAATTAGAATCCAGAAAAATTATGATATGACAATTATAATTATAATTAATTATACCACTAACTATCTTGTATGCATGAGCATACTTTGTTCTATTACATAATGTTATTCTATATATTATATATAGGATTGAACTCTTTCAAGTTTTGTGAATTGTGAACTTATAGTACTCACTTTAGGCCACTCAACTTATATTGGTTCACTCGATATCTACTGGGCTTGTTCGGTTCAACTTTCAATTTGTGATTTATTTCAATGAGGTAGGGAATAGCTGCTTTGTAGCTATTCCCCTTTTTCTTTTAGCTACAATAGGAACTCGAGACAAGTCTTCGTTACTTCACTTGAAGATTTCTCCTTATAATGAGTTGAGCCCATGTTACTCTTTGTTTTAGAGTATGTTAAATTTGACTTGTAAAATGTTTCACATATAGAATAAAAGCAGATGTAGGAAGCTAGATATCACACTTTCAATTCTTTGTTTTAGAGTATGTTAAATTTGACTTGTAAAATGTTTCACATATAGAATAAAAGAGATGTAGGAAGCTAGATATCACACTTTCAATATTTAAAGGTAAGAGAAGAAGTCTCTACTATTTGTATGCTAATTACTTGGGTTCCACCAAATCCTATGAATAAAGCATTATCATTTATTCCATCCTCCACAATTATGCATTTTGGGACCTAGAAATATTGATTTTGACTAAACAAGTTTGAATTGTAAAGGAAAGAAATTGTCTCTCTTATAATGTTCATAAATCAAGATTAATTCTCTAAGATCTTGGTATGTCTAAGCTTCAACTCTTGTGAAAAGAAGTAGTAAACATCTCTTTATGTTTAATAATGGTGAATCTTACCCAATAACAAAATATATTTGGCTAGTTATGAGTTCAACTCACTATTAAAAGGACATGAGCATGGTCTCTACATAATGAACTTTGGTTAAATGATGTACTCATCCGTGTAAGGTACTAGATGTATTATAATAAGAAGAAACATAAATATTGCAACAAATATTAAAAAAAACAAAAACAAAATATAGAGAATAACAACACCAAGAATGATACCTTTATTGATAGAAAGCCAAGTTCACTTGCCTCTTCGAGAGGACAACCATTAGCAGACTAGATCTCTACTACAAAAATTATCAAGAAAAAAATTTCCCACACCTTCTACTTCTATTTATACTAATTCTATATACTAAAGAACATTCTAGAGGAAGATGTTTCTAGAAGCAAAAGCTTCTATAAAGTTTTCTTACATTAGACTTGTTCACATTATTATATAGGCATTATTTACTAATGTCAGACTTTGTTACATAGAAAACATATTATTCTATCTATGTGAGGGGTTAGGGAGGTTAGGTCCCTAACATTCCCTCCCCCTTGAAAAACAACCTTTTCCTTAAGGATTGAGATGGGGAAATTGTTGCAGAATGGTAGCCAACAAGTGACATATTCTAGTGGTGTATCCTTCCAATGAAATAAAACTTCCTTGATGGTGCACTGACAGAGACACTGCTCACGCTGGTCCAAGACTTCTTGTGGCTACAACCAAATGGATCCTTCTTCATCCAACTTAGGGATATTGGTTTGAGTATGACACTTAGTTCCAATCACTTTCCTTAATCATGAGATATGGAAAACAAGATGGAGCTTGGAATGATTCACTAGTACATATGACCAAATTTGCAACGATTGTTCGTTGATATTGCCACACTTATCCGTCGCAATTTCCACGAAAACCGAGATTTTATTTCGTCGCTATATCCACGATCCAGGTGTGCATGGAAACATCGACGAAATTATCTATCCACGTGTCACCACCTTCAATATTGGTTAACCTTATGCATCATCGCAATTACAATGAAATTTCGTTGCAATACCAATGAAGAAATGTGGCAAGTACGACGAAACTTCATCGCAATTGGGATGAAAAGTTATGCCAAGCTAATAACTTGCGACGCAGCTGCTGAATGTGCGAAGAAATCCGGTCGCAACTTGCGACGAAAATACGTGGTAATATCGACGAGTGCTATATCTCAAAATCATATTTACGACAGACTTACTGTATATGCGATGAAACTTCGTGGAAAAGTGCAACGAAGTTTCGTCGCTATAGCGATGGTTATGGTAAAAAAGTAAAAAAAAATTCGACGAAATTCCGTCGATATTGCGACGATGACTGTTACATTGTAATAATTTTTTTTTACATGAAATATGGTATTACCATATTACATTGTAATATGGTATACCATATTACAATGTAATATGGTAATGCCATATTACATTGTAATATGGCATTACTTTTACATTGTAATATTGTAATATATATATCCCCTAGAAATAATCAAGGCATTAACCAACCAAATATTGTAAGCATGTGTTATCATGAAGCTGGATTAGAAGTAAGGATACCAAGAATTGTAATGCATCAATATTAAATCTAATGAAAATTGAATTTTCATTTGAAATCAAAGCAAATTTCTTATGATACAAAATGGCTAAACCTTTGATACAATGAAGGAGTTGGATAACATAACACTTGAAACTTTTGTTTCCTTGAGATCTTGAGAGATGATGAGGCTATGAATTTTCATGTTGAAAGTTTGTAATGAAGATAGTATCATGGAATCTTCGGGACCTTATAGTCCTTGCCACAAATCCATGGTTT
>JASDQU011104094.1:17599-37156 GCA_032191745.1 Picea mariana | reverse complement strand
GGTCCATAAGAAGTCTGCTTGCAACTTGAGCATCTACGAGGATCACATGAACGACTACTTTTTCCATGTGCCCTCTCCTTGCTACACTTTAATGTAGGGGTTGAAGCTCTGACCCCTCTGTGAACATCACTAGTAGGAACCTCCTTCTGAGATAGTGCAACAAAACTCCCATGCTGCATCTGACTTTGAGTCAACGCTGATAAATTTACTTGTTCCTGTTGCATGCCATCTGCAATGGGAGGATTTTGGGAAGGGGGATTAGGCCTTTTCCTAGGAGGACGAAAACCTAGAATAGGGTCACACATAACACTCTCTCTATCTTGTGAAGACCCTCGACCCAACCCCTAGAAATCACCAATGTCGAAGTAGTTCACATGGTGATCCAAAATTGTTTTTTACCACAATTCCGTCAAGAAATATAAACACACCTCCTTGTTATTGCAGGGAGGTTTATCAAAGACCATGAAAAATATATCCATCTAGTTATAAAGAAATTGCGGGTGGATGCACTAGAACTTACAAATATGTTTCTTGTTGACAGGTGGTTGTACTCTAGATATAGGATCAATAAATAGAGAAATAAAATCATGTTTTGAAATATTCAACTCTCTAACTTGGTTTTTATCGAGTCTAGTCCTGTAATACTCAAACATCCTAGCCCTATATTTAGAAATACTATTTAATTTCTCTTGGTCACTTGCAATGGACAATACATTGGCATCCAATGATGTGGCCAATGAAAATCACCTAGGATATCTTGTACCCCTTAATTTATGGACAAGTGATCTCAAAGTGGTCAACCCCTCATCGGTTTGTGTGTTTATGTTTGGTGGTTGTGGTGGGTTGGGGTTTTCTATGCCTTCATATTGTAACACCTAAAATGGATTAATTAATGATCATAATTAAGTAATATAATTCAGATCATTAATGTATTAAAGTTAATTAAATAATCAAAATTATTAATTTAATTAACTCAAGTAAATTATTTAACTAATGATAATTAATCATATTTTTTACTAACAGATAAAATTATGTAACAATGAATGAACTTATTATTTATTGTATTACATGTGATGGGAAAGTTGGAAGGGATAAGGGTAGATAGGAATTTATGAGGGAGGGGGAAAGGAAGTCAAGGGAGACAAGTTGTGTGAGATAGGAGGATAAAAGAGGGAAGATTGGTCATTTTTGAGGGGATTCGAAAAGAGAAGGGGCAAAAATCATGGAGAAAGAAATTTGTTGGGAAATTTTGGTTTGCATACGAGTTGGCTGGTTGTTGGGATTTTGGGCTTGGGGGCTAGGAAATCTGATTTCCTATAGCTAGGGAGTCGTAGAGGTTTTGTTCCTAGCTAGATGGGAGGAAAATATTATGTTTTCATGTAATTTAACAACATACAATAGGAAGTAACTCAACATGGAGAAAATCAAGGACAAACTTCTTGTTCAACAGGTATTTCACTAATATTACTGAAAGTTATGAAATATATATGTATGGAAAATGTATTATGTGACTACTTAGATTTACTGATTAAATTGCTAGAATTTACAATCCTATAAACAAAAAATACATTCATTGTCTTGCAAAGAGAAACATGAATTAAATAGAAACATAAGTTTACTGTCATGCAGAATAGAAATGCAACTTTACATTTCTTCATAAAATATTTTAATGTCACTTAGATTACAAATTTACTTTTAGCTATGAATCCCTGTGAAGGCCATTACATTTGGTATCCGAGCCCGGTTTCAAAACTGAAACCTAGGGCTTACCCACCCACATGAAAGTTCTGAAAAATGTTCCTTAAACAACTTTGAAAACTTGGGCATGAAACCCTAAAACCATTTATTTGCAGCCCTGAAACCCTTTCTTTACAACCCTAGAAATAACTCTGAAACATCCCATAAAACCCTGAAATTTCCATCGAGAAACCCTAGAATAACCCTATAAACCCTAATAAATTTTTTGAAGTAGGTGAGAATGTAGTAGGGAAAGAGTCTTGTAGAGTTGTTAGACATGTTCTGCTATTTCATCCCTTGTTTAGGATACCTCCAACTACCTATTTCCTGCTATCTATTTCATGTTTTTGTAACAATATATGTTTTTGTAACAAAAAAATTTATGAAGATTAGAGGATGAATATTTTCTATATTAGTGATTGAATTATGAATGTATGAAGTATGAATGGATATTGTCTATATTGAATTCAAAAATTGAATTGAATGGATAATGCCTATATTAGTTAGGATAAATACTATGAATGTTTATTTTTATGTGATTTATGATGGATATTATGTGATAAGCATCATAACAATATTATGAAGTAGTAATGTATGAAGTATGAATGGATATTGTCTATATTGAATTCATAATTGAATTGAATGGATATTGTCTATATTAGTTAGGATAAATACTATGAATGTTTATTGTTACATGATTTATGATGGATATTATGTGACCTATATCTAGCTTGAAAATTTGAAATTGAAAGATATTGGTACATGGATACCGAGTAACACCAAATGTAACACCTATAAAAAAAATGCATATTGGTACGTGGATACATAGTTAATGATATGGTTAAATAAATGTACATGTTAATAGTGTAGGGATATACATGAGTATGTGTTAAAACTAACTTGTAGATTAATGGGATATGTCATAGACAAAGAATGATGATAATAAATAGTTGATGTCGTGAAAATTGACCGAGCAATATCTGTTTTTGTAACAAAACAATTTTGAAGATTAGAGGATGGATAGTGTCTATATTAGTGATTGAATTATGAATGTATCAAAATAATGGATATTGTCTATATTGAATTCATAATTCAATTGAATGGATAATGCCTATATTAGTTAGGATCAATACTATGAATGTTTATTTTTATGTGATTTATGATGGATATTATGTGATAAGCATCATAACGATATTATGAAGTATCAATTTATGAAGTATGAATGGATATTGTCTATATTGAATTCATAATTGAATTGAATGGATATTGTCTATATTAGTCAGGATAAATACTATGAATGTTTATCGTTATGTGATTTATGATGGATATTATGTGACCTATATCTAGCTTGAAAATTTGAAATTGAAAGATATTGGTACGTGGATACCGAGTAACACCAAATGTAACACCTATAAAAAAAATGCATATTGGTATGTGGATACCGAGTTAATGATATGGTTAAATAAAATTACATGTTAATAGTGTAGGGATATACATGAGTATGTGTTATAACTAACTTGTAGATTAATGGGCTATGTCATAGCCAAAGAATGATGATAATAAATGGTTGATGTCGTGAACATTGACCGAGAAACAATACGGTATGAATCCTTTTATGTTAAATTATGTTGGTACAAATGAATTTCTATGATATGTGGGCAAGTGTAGGTTTTTTAGGTAGTGAGACTTCCTGAAACTGAATATATGATGATAAAATTTCCAACAACACAATGCCATTGTATAGTCCATGATAATGTGTTGAACCTAGCTCTATCAAGGGGGTGGAGGCATTTCCCACCGTGTATCCTCTGAAACCTGGGGTCATGGGAGGATGGTGTTAGATCACACTCCCCTAGATGTATGATGATGGAAGTCAGTTTCCTGCAAAAGAAGCTTGGTCAAGGTAGTTGACAATTCCGCTTATGAGTTTTATCTAGAGTTAGGTCAATATAGTTGATGCTCCAAGATAGTAAAGCATAGGAAGGATAGGGATGGAATATGGAAGTAGTTTAGGGAGGCAAGATGTTATAATTAATTAAGAGTGCGTGGGGTTTTAATCTTATAGCATAAGTGTCTTATTTTCTCTTGTTCCTTTTAAAAAATACATAATAATAATGATTAATTGAATTAAAAAAATCTAGGTAAAAGATGCTTTGAAATAAATTATTATAATTGAAGGATTCTGCTAATATTGTAAATGATTGATTTATTAATTATGAAGTTAATTTCATTGTTGATTGGGTTGGAAGCATACAAGTGTTACGACAAATCACTCCCTATGTTCTTTGGGTCAGAACCACAACAATGTTGATTAATTGGGTTGGTTTTCATTGATGTCAACCCTTGAAGCAATTCCAGAAGAAAATTCTGGTAGCCCCAACAATATGGTTAAGGGACTCAAAATTGTTTTAGGTATAAAGGCATGAATATCAATGTATATTCATGTAAAAATATTATATATGGATAGTAAATGTCATGTTATTTCCGGTGATATGTGGAATGTCACATAAATCCTCACGGTTAGAGAGTTATGGCCTTGTGAAGTTGGAGAACCCTCATGAGTTATCTAGAAGCCCCTAGAAGGTCAAAGAAGTCAAAGAATCTCCTAGAAGAAGTTTACTAGTCAAAGTGGTTGTAACTAGGATTTAATCATGAGTTAAGTTGTTGTAAAAAGAAAATAATTAAAAATAAATTAGTTGCAACTAGAAGTGGTGAGTTTACTATTTGTGGATAAGGTGGTTGTAAGTGGGCAAAGTGGTTAGAAGTGGGTTATCCCTAAAAGAAGGAAATTGGGTAAAGTTAGGTAGAAGATAAACCCTGGAGGAAGCTTCATGGAGAGTATAAATAAGAGAGAAAGGTCTCCTATTAGCACCTATTGAGCACATTGAATATCTATTATTTTGTGAAAGGTTTATTGCAGGTACTCATTGATACATTTGAAGTTACACAAGTCTGAGGTAGTGAATAAGGGTTGATGGAAAAAGTTTCGGAGTTGTAGAATTTATGAAAAAACCCTAGTTTTTGAGGTGTATGCAGGCTGCAGTGGAGGAAGTCATGTACATACGCGGGTTGTAGAGGATGAGGGCACGTACATATGCAAGATGAAGAAGAGGAGTTCACGTATAATTGAGAAAATCCATAAAATATTGAGTAGATGAGGATGCCAGGTCTATAGAGTCTGAAATCAGGTTCCCAGGAAAGTCTACAATGATCAGGTACAACATATCTATCTACAGGTTTAAAAGGTATTTCATATTCTTATGTGTAGTTGGATATTGTTGTCTACATGAGATATGGTTATGGGAGATTGATGATTTTCCCTAGAGAGACTATTGATTGTATGGCACTTGCTATATGAGACAAATCTACAGAAATACAGTGCTGGTATGTTTGGTATTTATCATTGGTACATCTTGTTAGTTTGAGTGTTGAGACATATCGTGTATTTCTTGGTACATGGTTGAGGGTTTTTATGGTACATGGTTGAGGGATTTTGGTTATGGTGTATTGTTGAAGTTGTTGGTATAGTTTGAGTCATCATAACAATGAGGGTTTAATGTCTAGTCCATGTGAGGGTTTATTACACATGATTATGATTGTATGYGCATGACTAGAGAGACATAGATGCACATGGTTTAAGTGATATTCTTGTGATATTGGGTATGAGATCTATGTTATCATATCTGATCTATTGAGGAGATTGTTGGTACAGGTTGTTGGTATATTTTGGTATATGTTGTTACAGGTTATTGGTATAGATTGATGACARKTTATTGGTACAWGTTGACTACAGGTTATTGGTACAGGTTGGTTACAGGTTGTTGGCACATATTGGTATAGGTTTACAATGGTATATTTCACAGTGACAATTTGGAAGTGGTTTCATCAATCATTTGACACTTATATTTTAAGGGCAGTTGGATGGGGCAAGGATAGGTGGTTGTAGCCACCTTTCAATTGTAGCCGGAGAACATAGGGAGTTATAGCCTCCTTCTGGTTGTAGCCAAATAATTGGGGAGTTGAAGCTTCCCTCAGGTTGTAGCCTGAAAATATAGGGGGTTGGAGCCTCCATCTAGTTGCAGTTGGAGAAGAAAGAAAATTGGTGCTTCCAATGAATGTAATTCTTAAAGACATATAAGAAAAAACATTTTGTGGTTTTCACCTGCATTGAGTTTCCACATAAAAATATTGGTGTATTGTGTATGTGTATGATTGCTCATTGTTCATGGTTTATTTATTCTACACTTGTTGAATGATAATGGTAAATTGATCATAAATATAAACAACACTTATATGCTATGGTTAAAAAGGATTAACAAGATATATTATTGATTCACCCCTCCTCATTAATCCAACAATTGGTATCGGAGAAGGTCCTTCAAGAGACAGTTTAACCACTCGAAGGAGATCATGGATTACTCTAATATTGGGATACCACAATTTGATGGGGAAGATTATTCCTTCTAGAGCAGAAGAATGAAGATACACATACATGCACTAGGATTTGATGTTTTGCTATCTCTACCAATGATATTTGATTCAAATATTTCAGCACTAGAAGAGAGAGAGGATCTAGCTACATTGACCATGGATGAGCTACATGGGACACTCACAGCTTATGAGATGAGTGTTGGAGTTACTTCACACACACCTAGGATTTATTTTTCCTAAGGTTTTCCCTATGTTTATTAATCATTAGTCAGTCTCCTATATTTTAGGGAGAATATTCCTCTAGGAGGATATTCTCTTCAGTTCACACTTCAGTTTGATCAGTTGAGTGGAGTCTAGATGCCACATTGGGATTATCACCATGAAGCATTCATATCATCACCAAGTAATGTGCATTTTCCTTGGGATCATCCCTAGAATAGTGCATTACTCATGATTCCATGATCTTCTCCTCACTTMACTATGTTTCAATCAKTTAACTGAAGACTAAGAGACTAGTTAACTCAGACTAGGTGGCAGTTCACTCCYGTAACTTCCTAATAGACTAAACTAGGTGTAAATTTACTCCCATAAYYGTTGGTKTGTGTCCATATCACTCTATACCACCACTATGGCACATTGGATTCTCCTCCGKTGTGCATTAGTTGATTTATACAGAGTATATCATGTGTAAATTATCTTTCRTTCATTTGGTTAATGAGAATTCTTCCATTATTTCTCTTCTGCTTCTCTTTTCTCATATTTTCTCTGCAACTGTGTATGTGAATTCCTAGATAGATCTATTTTKTGCAATTTCAACACATTTACATGGTATCAGAGTTGATGGACTGCTAGGTAAAAGACACACAAAATTATTTTTGCAGGTACCGAAGATTGAAGACACCAGRAAAATGGAATTTCCAAAAGAATTCATTGTTACACCTTACAACTTCTTTGCATGGAAGGAGAAGATGATACTGCATCTTCAAAGAAGAGGATTGTACAGGTTAACCATCAACACAAAGGCAGAACCAACATCAGCCATAGAAAAATCCAACTATCTAAATTGAATGGATGAAGCATTGGGAACAATTTACAGACTCATTTCTCCTGAACTCTTCTTTCAGATATCCTCCTGTAAAACCCCCAATGAATACTGGACCACCATGGAAGGGATTTTTGGAAAATAGGATGAGGTGAGGGGACACATTCTCAAGGTGGAATTTCTCACATCATATCTAAAAAGATTCGACAATCTCCAAGATTTATTTATCAAATATAAGGATTTGTTGTCGCAACTCAAGGCTTGTGGGGTTGATAAATATAAGGAAGAGAAACAAATGGTTCTCACCATTCTCTCCAAAATTGGTCCAAAATACTCAGTGTTTGTATCCACATTTCATTTAGTTATATTCGCCTCTGGAGCCACCTGGAAGATGCCCTCTCTTGAGTACTTTATCGAGTCTCTGACACAAGAGCAGAACAAGCTCATCAACATGGGAAAAATCAAAGGACCAAAGGTGCATTCACTTACTATGCAAGATGAAAGTATTCATCAATATCAGAAATCTAAAGACGAAGAAAAAATGGAAGCACATGTAAATTTGAAGAAGGAAGGGTACTCAAAACCCTTCAACGATCCCTCCTGATCCAAAGGTGGAAAGGGAAGAAAAGGGGAGAAATGCACTTACTGCCATAAAGGATGCCATCCATAATCCACATGTATGAAGAAATAGATAGATATAATGACCCAAATAATTTAGCAAAACAACCTTGGAGATCGCATCCCCGAGGGCTCCAAGAAGAAGAAGCCAGAATATCAGAATCCAAAGAAAGGAAATTCTATCCATGCTTTGATTGCCATCAAATCCTCTCTCGATTCTTGGATTGTAGATTCAAGAGAATCACACCACATGGATGTCAAAAAAGAAGTCTATTCTTTATTGGATGCATGCAAAGGTCCTCATGTTCTGATGGGGGACAACTCTCCAGTCGAGGGAAACGACAAAGGAAGGATTGAACTCACAAACGGAAGATTCAAGAATGTGTTGCATGCTCCCAAACTTTTTGTCAATCTTCTCTCTGTGTATCGGATGAATAACTTTGGAACCGGAAAGAGATTCATATTAACATCTGATACAGTGGATATCTATTACATGTAAACCAATTCCAGGGTTGCTACCGATGAGGTAAATCATCAATCTAGACTTTACACATTTTCTGAATTTATTGAACCAGATTTTGCATTACTGCTTACCCATGTTGATGAAAGCAGTAGGATATGGCACAAATGGTTCAAGAATTTAAATTTCAGATATATGCAATAGATTAGAAAGCAGGTAATGGTTGATGGTCTAGCCGACATCCACTTCTCCAAAGGAATTTGTGAGGGATGTGTTCTTGGAAAAGGCTTCCTCTCCTTTAGATCTAATCCATAGTGACCTCATGGGCCCTTTTCCGCATCCATCAATCAACAAAGCAAGGTACGTGCTCATTTTTTTTGATGATTTCTCATGCTTCACATGGATTTTCTTTCTCGGGAAAAAATCATAGGTCTTTCAACACCTCAAAGATTTCAAAGCCCTTGTTGAGACACAGTCAGAAAAGAAAATCAAAGTCCTTTGAACAAATAATAGGGGAGATTATGTCAACCATGAGATCCAGAATATTTTTCATGAGGTAGGGATTCAATTGCAACACACAGTTCCCTACACTCTGCAACAAAACGAGGCTGTTGAGCGGAAAAATAGATCTCTAAAAGAGATGGCATCTTGCATGATACATGCAAATTCACTTCCACAGATATTATGGGATGAATCACTTAATTGTGAAACCTACATCCAAAACAAATCTCCCCATAGATCTGTTAAGGAAAATACCCCGCACGAGGCTTGGAGCAGCCTCAAACCAGAATTGACCCACTTCCATATTTTCGGTTCACGTGCATGGGCCATGATTGCCTCTGAGAAGAGGAAGGAACTTAATCCATAGAGCACAAAGTGTATCTTTGTTGGGTATCTCGACAGTGTGAAGGGATATAGACTCATTGATATTTCCTCGGAATAGCTCATCATTTAGCGTAGTGTTCAATTAGAGGAAAGTGTCTCACATGTACCTCAACATTCGCATGAGGACACTTTTGTTCTTCCACCTGTCATAGATGATGAGCATGCACATGCTAAATCTTCTTCAGATGAAAGTTATGATTCATAGGATTCAGATGATCCAGATACAAATTCAATACAGTCAAATGCAGAGTCAGTGCATCCAGATGTAGATGCAGAGCTAGACAAGAGGCCCAAGTGGGCCAAGACTACTCTTCAGGATGCAGGGGATCTTGTTGTGGATCCAATTGATACTAGGAGGACTCCATCTGATTTCGAGGAGACTCCTCTTGCACTCAATTCCATTGAACCGATTTCACCCAGGGATCTTTTCTTGGTTCAGTATTCAGATCCATAGTATTATGGTGAGGCTGCTAGAAATATCTTTTGGGAATCCGCCATGCAGGAGGAGTAAAACTCCCTCCTCGGGAACCAGAATTTTCAGGTGAAGATGGGTCTACAGGATTAATATCACAGTGGATGGAAAAGTTACCAGTGACAAAGCCATGGTAGTTTCCAAAGGCTTTCAACAGGTGAATGGCATTGACTATGATGAGACCTTCTCTCCAGTAGAGAATATGGATTCTATATGTTTGGCACTTTCCATTGCGGCAGCCAAGGGATGGTAAGTCCATCAGATCGACATGAAGAATGCATTTCTTCATTGCGATCTCTTTGAGAAGATCTATATGGAGGAGCCCCAGGGATTTATGCAGGATTCATATTTGGTCTTCCAACTGAAGAAGTCTCTTTATGGCCTCAAGCAGGCTTCGAGGGCATGGTATGCCAAGATTGACTCCTACCTATTGTCACAACAATTTGTACGTTGTAATTTAGACCTGAATGTTTACATGCTTAGGATGGTTGATTCAATTTTACTCATACTTTTGTATGTTGATGATTTGTTGATCATCAGTTGCTCAACTTCAACGATTTCTGCAGTCAAGAGGATTCTGCATGACAATTTCTTGATGACAGAAATGGGTCTGCTACATTTCTTCCTTGGACTCGAGATCAGTCAGGATGCATTAGGCACCAAACTGTCTCAGGCCAAGTATGTAGAAGATCTCCTTGAGAGATTTCACATGACAGATTGCAAGTCTAACCTAACTCCTTTCCTATCAGGAGTTAGACTTGAGAATGGTAGGGACACTCCACTGGTTGAAAACACAATATACATAAAACTAGTGGGGAGCTTGTTATATCTCACACACTTCGGACTAGACCTATCCTATCAAATTGGAGCAGTCTCCAGGTTCATGCAGGAGCCACATGAGCTACATTGGAAGGTTACAAAGTGTATCCTTCGATACATATAGGGCATCATCACCTTTAGGATTCACTATTAAAAATACTCTACATTGGACCTCATCAGGTTCATTGATTCTAACTGGGATGGTGATGGCATTGATCGTAAGTCCACATATAGTTACTCACTCAGTCTTGGTTATGGGCCTATCCATTAGTCGAGGAAGAAGTAGGTTGTTATTTCTCTATCTCCAACTCAGGAAGCATACAAAGGGGTAGTTAACATAACCATTCAGGCTATGTGGCAACAACATTTTCTCACTGAGTTGGGAATTCAGTTTCATCGGCCAATCATCTTTTGGTGTGACAACCAGAGCACTCAGAAGTTCTACAGAGATCCAGTTCAGAGGCAACAAAAAAAGAACATTGAGATCCACATGCACTACATCTGGGACTTAGTACACAAGGGGATCATCGACCTACATTGTTTTCCTTTAGAAAAATAGACTGCAAACATATTCACCAAGACCTTCACTGAGCAGAAGTTTCATTCTATGCGCAGTCTTCTTGGAGTGAAGGACATAGTTTCCTAACAACTATAATTTCTTCTTTTTACATACATTTTACTTTGAGGGGGGGTTTTCCTGTGAGGTTTTCCCTCTTTCCTCATTTATTTTAGTGTATCTTTTGTATTTGGGTACCTAGCATGGCCTTGTTGTCGGGACCCATTCTTTATTTTCACCATAGTGATGTTTAGAGGGGGTGTTGGAGTTACTTCACACACACCTAGGATTTCTTTTTCATAAGGTTTTCCCTATGTTTATTATTCATTATTCAGTCTCCTATATTTTAGGGAGAATATTCTCTTCTGTTCACACTTCAGTTTGATCAGTTGAGTGGAGTCTAGATGCCACATTGGGATTATCACCATGCAACATTGGTATCATCACCAACTAATGTGCATTGTCCTTGGGATCATCACCAGACTAGAACATTACTCATGATTCCATGATATCCTCCTCAATTCACTCTGTTTCACTTAGTTAGTTCAAGACTGAGAGACTAGTTAACTCAGACTAGGTGGCGGTTCACTCCAATAACTTCTTGAGAGTCTAGACTAGGTGGCAGTTTACTCCCGTAACTGCTGGTGTGTGTCCAGATCACTCTAGACCACCACTATGGCACATTGGATTCTCCTCCAATGCACATTATTTGAGTTATACAGAGTATATCATGTGTAAATTATCATCCATTCATTTGGTTAATGAGAATTCTTCCATTCTTTCTCTTCTGCTTCTCTTTTCTCATATTTTCTTTGCAACTGTGTATGCCAATTCCTAGCTACATCTATTTTGTGCAGGTTCAACACATTTACAATGAGAACAAAGAAAGATAATTTGATTWAAAAAGAAGCATCATTCAAAGCATCCAAGAAGTCAAATAAAAAGGGAAAAAAAGGCAAAGCTAGATAGTAGTAACAATGACATCTCAGAGGATGATGAAGAAGTAGCCAACTTCGTCAGAAGACTGAAAAAGGGAACCGACAAATATAGAGGTAATMTTCCATTGGTTTGTTTTAATTGTCATGTTATTGATCATTTTTATAACACATTTCCCCATAAGAAAAAGAAAAGGAATGAAGAAGACGATTGAAATAGCAAACAAACATACAAAGGCAAAAGAACCAAGAATATTTTTTTCAAGAAAATCTTTTTCACCAAAGAAGACAACAACTCATTAGATGAAGATGAATACAGTGAAAGTGATACATAAATGGTTTTATTCATGGCAATAAAAGATTCCAATGAAGAAGGCTCCGAAGAAGAATATCAAGAGGCAAAATTTGACTATAGAGAAGAATTGTTAAGCTCCATAGGAGTTATAAAACGAGAGAAGAAGAAAAACAAGTCGGTTCAGGAAGAACTAAGGGAAAGATGAGTTCATAATTCAGGATATGAAGACCTAGAGAAGATGATTACTAAATTAAAAATACAAGTTGAGGAAGACAACAAAATTAAAAAAACAATCAGAGAACAGGTAGAATAAAGAGACATGATTATTGGAAATTTGGAAGCAAATATTGTCACATTGAGAAAAGATATTAAAAAGAAAAACATGCAGAACAACTCCAAAGTTTTGGACAAGATCATTAACAGCCAAAGGACAAATCATGACAAGTCAGGACTTGGATACAAGCAGGCAAAAAATGGATCAAGCTCTAAAAAAACATATCAAGAAACACAACCAAGAAGCTATGCAGAGACAATCATAGGAGACAAAAATATTTACAACGAAAATCACATAGAAACTCCTCTACCCAAAAGATTCAGATTTCAGAATCAACGAAAGTCACAAACATGAAGGCCTCAAGAAGAAGAAGGGTTCACAAGAGTAACTTATTTTAGAATATCTACAATTCCCAAGTATCAAATTATCTTTCTTGTTTTATGTTATTCATTTAACAATTTTGGACATAAGGCTATGAATTGTAGAGAAAATAACAGGAACAGAGACAACCGTAAAAGTTATGCACGAAATGATTATTCAAGAAGGCCTAGTGAAACACATAACAAAAGTGACAATAGGTTTGAATCCTAGAATATTGATATGTAATGCTACAAGTGAAACAACTTTGGACACATGGCCAAAGATTGTAGAATGATAGTTCCTCCAAGAGAATCACAACCAAATAGCCACAATCACAGACATGAACCTCAAAGAATATGGATAAGGAATTATAATCAGTTCAACAATGAAGAATGCACACTTTCTCTACAAGCTAAACACAAGAAACATGGTTGTTATGTTGACAGTGGCTGCTCAAAGCACATGACAGGTGATGAGGATAGGTTTCTAACCTTGAGAAAGGAAAGATATGAATCAGTAGCCTTTGGAAATGACGATTTAGTTAGAATCATTGGAAGAGGCACAGTTAGAATTGGAAATAAGGATACCAAGGCATATAATGTTATACTAGTGGAAGATATGAAACACAATCTTTTGAGTGTAAGTTAAATGTGTGACCAAGATCAAAAAACTTGTGTTCGATTCAAAGAAGTGAGAGATAATAAAAGCAGGTTTAGGAAGAGTTGTTGCAACACCTGTAACAACTTCAAGCAACATATATGTATTAAGTGAAATTGGAAATTAAAAGTGTTTTCTAGGAAAGGAAGATGAAGTTTGGCTATGGCACTGAAGAATGAGTCACATAAACTTTGAAAATCTTGTCAAAGTCAACAAAAAGGAAGAAGTCAAAGAAATACCCCAGATCACGAAGCCAACCAACACTTTATGCAAGCATTGTCAACAAGGAAAGAAAACCAAGACTAGCTTCAAGTCAAAGGAATACTCCACAACAAAGCCGTTGGAAACTGTGCATACTGATCTAGTTGGACCAACTAGAACCAAAGGGTTGAAAGGTGAGAAATATTTTGTATTATTGGTTGATGATTATACAAGGATGAATGAATTTTTTTTTCTCGGGAAGAAGTTAGAAGCATTCGAGAACTTCAAAATAGATAAGGAAATGGTTCAAAATGAAATAGATTCAAAAATCAAATGTTTGAGATCAGTTAATGGATGAGAGTTTACTTCAAAGGAATTTATGGACTTTTGTAGCAAGCATGGGATAAACATGACATTCTTCGTTGCTAGGACACCACAATAGAATGGAGTCGTCAAAAGGAAGAACAAGACGGTACAAGAAATGGCTTGAACTATGTTAATGGATTCCAAGTTCACAGGCATCTTTTGGGCACATGCAGTGCATACAACAGTTCACATTCAAAACAGAGTAATTCTTAGAAACAATAGTGATAAAACTCCCTATGAGCTATGGAAAGGTAGACCGATGAATGTGAAGCACTTCAGAGATTTTGGAAGAAAATGTTACATCAAAAGAGAAGATGGCAGAATGGGAAATTTTGACTCTTGTGTGGACAAAGGAGTACTTGTTGGGTACTCGATCACAACCAAAAAATACAAATATTTTATTATAAGGCTCAAAAAAGTTGTGGAAAGCATCAATGTGGCGGTTGATGATATAAGTGGAAGAAGAATAAAGGAAGAAGAAAATGGTTCAGTAGAACAGGCTCATAAAGAAGAAGCAAAGGAAGAAGAAGTAGCAGAAGAAGAGAATGAAGAAGAACAGTTGGAAATAGAAGAACAAGAAGAACAACATCTTCAAGTACCTCCAAAGACACCTAGTAGATGAATAAAAAAGAATCATCCATCAGATCAGATCATCGGGAACAAGGATGTAAGAGTTGAAACTTGAAGAAGAATTTGTTCACCAGAACAATTGCACCTAGGACTCTTATATTTGATTGAGCCAAGAAATTTTGAAGAAGCTAATGAGGATGTGTTAGCACTGAGAGTCGCCCTTCGACTGCAAGAGGATAATCCCAATACCCATTAAAAAAAAAGGTAAATAGATTAAAATGGTTTGAGTAGGTGGATCAGTGAGACTGCAGGGAGAGGAAAAGATAACAGAAGTAACTACAGATCAGTTCGAGACCATTGGGATATGGAGTCATAAGTATCGTGAATAATGAAGGCATTTAAACTACCTATTAGACAAAAGGATTTATGTGGTGATGAGAAGAAAGAAGACATAAAATGTCTGGGTGATGAACCATGAAAGATGGGAAAGATGACAACAACTCCTCTACTGCCTCAGGAATCCATAGATCAGAGAGATGATACATCCAAAAAAGAAGAAAAAAAAAATATCTGATGAAGCATGAAACATGGGCATGATGACAACATATCCTCCATTGCCTCAGGAATCCATAAATCAGAGAGATTACATCCAGACAAGAAGAAAAACATAAGATGTATGAGCGATGAACCATGAAAGATGAGCAAGATGACATCAGATCCTCTACTGCCTCAGGAATCCATAGATCAAAGAGATTACATCCAGACAATAAAAACAGAAAATATCTAATAAACCATGAAAGATGGGCATGATGACTACAGATCCTCCATCGCCTTAGGAATCCATAAATTAGAGAGATTACATCCAGACAAGAATAAAAAAAATAGTGTGTAAACTAAGAATACAGTTTGATAAAAACAATTCAAAGGAATATTCAATAACATAATATTTACAATCCAATCCCTCAGGCTTACAAACTAAAAATACAGAGCCCTGCTCATAAAAATCTCTCAGCTCTCCAGCCTCTAAAAACACCTCCCCCCTACAAAATCGTGAACTGATTTATTTATAATTAGATCAGTCCACAACTTCCAAGAGTGTGATCTGGCCATCACATTCAAAGATTTCTTCTACGCATCCTTCTGTCAGATTGTGAGTGTTTCCTCCTATAAGACGCAAGTTCAGATTAGCATGGGCCTGCAAGAAGAAAACTTACATCATGGTACCTCAGGCTGATAGTTATGTCTCCTCGACCATAGCTTCCAATATTTCCATTTATTGACTGAGCTGAAGTTTTAGCTACCAGTCCTTTTTCATTAACTGAATCCTCCTCAAGATCAAAGCACAACGTAACGCCTAGGGGGCAGCCACGTGTTGTTGTTGGATTTGACATTATATAAGAATGTGATTGCAGGGCCATCAAAGGCGGTTTGGATCCACACACTTTTGAGCTCTCAATTCACCACCTCGTGCCACGTAGCACTTTCACTATACCATGGTTTCAATTACAGGATCGCTCAAGAATTTTATCGTTCGAGCATGTTGCATCCCCAAAATGAAACGTGGTCATTGCTTTGGTCATGAGCTGCGATCTAGGCGCACCTGCTAAATTTAACGCTACCGCTAAAGTTTATCCACCCACCAATTCTAGGATCCATTAAAACTGCACATAGAGATGGCGCTAATCTTGGCGTTGAACAATAGAACTTCTTGGAGGATGATCTCCTGCAACTGATGTGGTGGATTGACGTCACTATGCTGACATATCATGAAAAGAGAGGTGATACGTGTTGACGCCAGATGGATTCCATGTGTCATGATAGATGAGAGTGCCACATGTATGAATTGATGACTACCACGTACTTTGTCACTTTATAGCTCGGGGGTGGTTTGCATGTAGAGTTGGAGCTCCGAAGTGAACGACGACCGTCAATATGAGGAGGACACGCGGCAAGGATCTGTGGACTTCGGGAGAAACTATTTCAGAGGAAAACAAGAGCAGGGAAGATGAAACTCCCGAAGAAAAATACCATCGTTATATTTGGATGGACACGCAGCAAGGATCGGTGGACTTTAGGAGAAAACACTCTGGATGAAAGAGAGAGGGGAGAAGCTAAAACTCTCGAAGCTCGAATTCACGAAGTAAATCATGATCGTTCGACTGAGAAGGATGCGTGGTGCCTGATATTTAACTCTAGGGATTATTTCTAGTGCTAGAGCTCGCACAAATTTGACATGTCGAATACATGTGAGCCGTTGATTTGAACTGCTCCTAGGATCTCCTTCATTGGAAAAATAAACTTGCTTGTTGCTTGTATTTTAAGCCCAAAATGGGTTTCTTTTGAATGTTGTGTTTGGACGCTACCTGTACAACAAAAGGCTTAGTCGTCCTGTGACCCTTTGACAGCTTTATGTGATAACATGATGAATTCTAGATAAAATACATGGATGAAGATTTAGATCAGATAGAGAAGAACGACACTTAGGAACTGGTTCCAAGACCAAGATACAAGAATGTGATCGACACAAAGTGGGTCTTCAGAAACAAATTGAATGAAGATGGAAAAGTTACTAAGAAAAAAGCTAGACTGGTATGTAAAGGATATGCTGAGGTTGAAGGTATCAATTTTGAAGAGACGTTTTCCCCAGTTACCAGAATAGAAGAAATCAGATTGATCCTCTCTTATGCATGCTCCAAGGATATTAAAGTGTATCAGATGGACGTGAAATCAACCTTCCTAAATGGGTATCTCGAAGAAGAAGTCAACATTGAGCAACCATAAGGATTTCAGTTGTTAGAAAAGGAAAATTATGTTTTCAGGTTGAAAAAGGCCTTGTATGGTCTCAAACAGGCCCCCAGACCATGGTATTCCAGACTGGACATATATTTACAGAAACAAGGGTTCAGGAAAGGAAATGTAGACAACAACCTCTACATCAAGGTAAATCAAGATAGTATTTTTTTAATTGAATTTTTTGTTGATGATGTTATCTTTGGAAGTGAAGATGACAGGATGAGCTAGAAATTTGCAAAGGATATGAAGAATGAATTCGAAATGTCACTACTTGGAGAATTATCCTTCTTTTTGGGTCTTCAGATATGTCAAAGCAATCAAGGAATTTTTATTTCTAAAACCAAATATATCATAAAAATGCTAAAGAGGTTCGGAATGGAGGATTGCAAACCAATCAATACTCCTATGTAGACCAGTTGTAAGTTGAGTAAAGATTATGATTCAAAGTCTACAGATCAAAGGCAATATAGGTCAATGATTGTCAGCTTACATTATGTGACAACATCTAGACCAGATGTAATGTGGGTAGTTGGACAGGTGGCACGATTTCAAGCAGCACCAAAGGAATCACATGTTCTAGTAGTAAAGAGGATAATCATATATCACAAGGGTACAAAAGAGTTTGGATTATGGTATCCAAGAGGAAAGCATCTATCACTTATTTCCTACATAGATGTAGATTGGGCATGTTGCATTGATGACCGAAGAAGTAAAAGTGGAGAAACGTTCTACTTGGGTGAATATTTTGTATCTTGGCTAAGTAAGAAACAATCATCAGTATCATTGTCTATAGATGAAGCATAGTATATTGCAACAACAACATGTTGTACACATGTTCGATGGATGAAACAAACTTTAACATATATACAGGTTGAGTATGATGAGACCATTCTGACATATTGTGATAATACAAGCACCATCAATATCTCAAAGAATCCAGTGATACAATCCAAGACTAAGTACATTCCAATCAAGTATCATTTTCTATGGGAAGAGGTTGCAGAGGAGAACATTCGAGTTGAGTATGTTGGGACAAAATAATAGATTGCAGACATCTTTAGAAAACCGCTTCCAAGGGAATATTTTGAGTATCTTCACCAAAAACTTTGTATACTTTCTTCTCCACAATGAATTTTGAATGTTATTACTATATGTCTTAGATTTACATGAGGAAGCACCATAAAGAGGAAATTTTAGTTTGCGGGAGCAGTCTCAGGGGGAGTTCAACCAAGGGGAGCAGCCCCATGGATAATTCAGTTAGGGGGAGTATCCCCAATGAGAAGTTAACTTTGAAATTGATTTAAAAGGGGGAGAGATCCATCAGATGCATGGAGAGATAGTTAGATGTTTGGAGAGAGAGAACAGAGGCATGTTTCAAGGGGGAGAGATAGTCACATGGGGAGCATGAGAGATATGAATTCAATGTTGCATTAGAGTGTTTCCATCAATGCCAAATAGGGATATTGTTGATTAATTGGGTTGGTTGTCATTGATGTCAACCCTTGAAGCAAGTCCGGTAGAAAATTCCAGTATCCCCAATAGTATGGTTAAGGGAATCAGGTTTGTTTGAGGTCTAAAGGCATGAATATCAATGTATATGTAGGTAAGACTATTCTATATGGATAGTACATGTGCCATTTTTGGTGATATGTGGAATGTCACATAACTTTTCACGGTTAGAGAGTTATGGTCTTGTGAAGTTGGAGAACCCTCATGAGTTATATAGAAGCCCCTAGAAGGTCAAAGAAGTCAATTTATTCTAGAATCTCCTAGAAGAAGTTTACTATTCAAAGTGGTTGTAACTAGGAGTTAATCACGAGTTAAGTTGTTGCAAAAAGAAAATAATTAAAAATAAATTAGTTGAAACTAGAAGTGGTGAGTTTAATATTTGTGGATAAAGTAGTTGTAAGTGGACAAAGTGGTTAGAAGTGGGTTATCCCTAAAAGAAGGAAGTTGTGTAAAGTTAGGTAGAAGATAACCCCTTGAGGAAGCTACTTGGAGAGTATAAATAAGAGAGAAAGGGTCTCCTATTAACACCTATTGAGAAAATTGAATATCTATTATTTTGTGGAAGGTTTATTGTAGG
>JASDQU011104093.1:15642-29636 GCA_032191745.1 Picea mariana | reverse complement strand
ATGAATCAAGATGCAAGTCATATTATTAGATCAACCATAATGTCTATCACCCAATCAATGTAATCAATCATATAATACCATCAAAATCCATCATGAGCCAACATATAAAGCTCACAATAGACAATGTGCATACAAGGTTGGTGAATAATACCAAGGTCATCACATGATGATGATTAACCATAATACTATTCCTATATCATCACTAAATCAATCAAATGTATTACAAGCATTGTGATGCTATTGTAGGGAAACAATACCACAAGTGTAACAATGCAACATTGACAAGTAAGCCAATACCATCACACATGGTCAATACTTAGTGTTACAGGGTGATCAAGCTATTCATTGTACTAATGTTCAATAATCGAATGGAAAATGGTAGGAGAGTATGGAATGTGCACCTCCCTTGGGATTTGGAACTTCCTCCCTTTAATTGCTCTCTTGACCATATGTAGGTCTACAAGCAAACAAAGATCAACAACACTGTACAACTCACTAATAACAAGTGGAGAGTGTTGCATTARCATTGAGAGAGAGAGAGATAGAKGTGTGTTAACAAGTTGTCWATGCTAATGCAACACTCTCCACTTGTTATTAGTGAGTTGTACAATGTTGTTGATCTTTGTTTGCTTGTGGACCTACATATGGTCAATACTTAGTGTTACAGGGTAATCAAGCTATTCATTGGACTAATGTTCAATAATCGAATGGAAAATGGTAGGAGAGTATGGAATGTGCACCTCCCTTGGGATTTGGAACTTCCTCCCTTTAATTGCTCTCTTGACCATATGTAGGTCTACAAGCAAACAAAGATCAACAACACTGTACAACTCACTAATAACAAGTGGAGAGTGTTGCATTAGCATTGAGAGAGAGAGAGATAGAGGTGTGTTAACAAGTTGTCTATGCTAATGCAACACTCTCCACTTGTTATTAGTGAGTTGTACAATGTTGTTGATCTTTGTTTGCTTGTGGACCTACATATGGTCAAGATATATATAACCTCACACAAGAAACTCCTAGAGTCTTCCTCGTCATCAATGGGTGGTAGGTAGGGTAAATTGTCAGTATAGACTATAGTATGCATGACTTGGCAAGGACCAAGCATTATAATATCACATATAGTCGGCTCATGGACTTGATCTTGAGATTGCTTCTTTCAATTCACAACGTCCAACCGCTCAAGCTAATTCACAATGTTCCACTGCTCAAGCTAATCCATTGGGCTAACTCATTAATGCACACACACAGATGGCCCATAAAATACTTGGTTGACCTAGCGATCTTTAAATGATTTGAATTGAGGGCTTATATATTCAATCTCCTTGTTTCTTTTTGTTAGTTATAGTCATTTTAAAACACATAAAAACATAGTTAGTAACACTACTCCCAATAATGGTCTAGAGGTAGGGTGGTGGGAGTCTAACAATGGTCTAGAGGTAGGGTGGTGGGAGTCTACAACAACTAACCTATGTTTGATCCTCAATGCATTCCTATATGGGCTCTACTTAAGAATCACCAAAGCAACATGCCTTGAGTTTTGATCTTGCTCAAACAAAAAATTGGAGGGTTTCTATTTAAAAAAACAGTGATACCCCCAACATTGTTGGGCTTCAAATTGTCTTGTATTACCCATGCCAATGTTATTTTGTAAAGAAATATTGTTACATAACCTTAGATGTAGAGAGCCTAATATACTAACATCTCTTATTTTCTGATAAACATTATGTGGAGATTATTAGTGGTAAATGTAGATGTAATTCAACTTTATGTGTATCAATTGAAGGGGCAATCAATGGGTGGGTATTCCATAATTTAAAAGATATGAGACTTATGTAAATAGTAGAGTTGCAGCTATGTTTTTGGCTTTGCAAATCATGGAAAGCATTGCATCATGTTGCTCTCTAATTATTTGAGAATGACGCTGGATTTATAATCAGTGTAATGAAGAAGAATATTTAATCTTATTGACATGTATGATGATGAAGACATACATGTTTAGTGTTGCCACACAATGATATTGAGAGCTAAAGGTTTATTTTTATTGAACGGGATTGCATAAGTCTTTGTTAAGAGATATATAATATGATATTTTTGCATTTTGTTACAAATATCCAAAAAAGTCTTATAAAACTAGACCAATACATTTCAAAAATTTGATGTTCATTGACATTATTCAAAAACAAAACAAACTTACCAATATGTAACTTTTATTTCATTCATAGAAAAACTACAATATGAACAAATTTTCATAAATTACTAATTCCAATTGTATACAAGTTTGTAATTGTCCCTTGGATCTCTTAGGCTTCGCGTCAATGGTTTCATGTAGACATGCACTCTGATTTTTTTACATCATTGATTTTATCGCCAAAGGAAAATCAAACTATGGGCACAAAGTAATCTCTTAGCGACACTTGTTGAATGTCCATTTAGAGAAGATTTGAGTTAGGACACATATAGTTAAACCCACAACTCCTTTGTTTGAGTTTCCTAGACACTCAACATGATCTCAAGTAACTAATACTAGTGAATGCCCTACTACTAATGAATCCATCCTTTCTATTGTTGAAGATGCATTACAACAAATTTGCATGATCAACAACACTTGAGACATTCAAAACCTCTGGGTGTGAGCTATTTGGGCACATCCTATCCAAGATCCATGACAACATTAATATTCCATGGCTTGAATACAACATTGATGCGTAGGTGTTGTATTTGAAGCCTATCTTATTGTGAATCTTTACATCAATCAAGTAAAAATAGCTTTTGCGACATTAAAATTCTTAAATAGCACACTTTGTTGATGGGAGTCACACAATTTGATAATGCGAGGACATAAGTAATCCTATTGATGCCTTGAGCAAGTATGTAGAAGCAATGTATGAGGGAGTTTATGACATTAAGCATCATGATGATCATTATGTAAGGTGGTGACAATTTGTGAAAGGCATGACCAAATTGTCAAGACTAGACTAGTGAATTGCATAGTTTGATGACATGAATTGATATATGTGAATCAAATCATAATAAGGTCTTCAAGTATCGAAACAAACTACACATGTAAATATATCTAGATCTAGATTGGAGTTCTTGATTTTCAATAGCCATGGGGATTGCTATCATTTTGTGATCAATATTAAAGTTAAATTCCTTCTTAAGAATCTAGTTAAGGATAGCTCTACAAGTATCTGTATAAGAAAGGATGATGACTTCAAACCCTTCATAAACCAAAATCAGTGAATTTGCAACCTGATGATGATTATCCCTCTCGAAATTAATGCAATCTTAAAACATGAGTCAAGTGTTGAATTTTGGTAGCTTGGAGGTATTTCTGCATTGGCAACGCTCAACATGCGGAAATGACCAAGCAAATTTTCTCCTAGTGACTTTATAGTATGTTTTTATAAAGTGACTTTATAAAGTGATTTTATAAAGTTGGGTCTTTTAATTATTTTTAATGTAAAAGTGACTTTATGATGTTATGGGTCACTTTAATGACTAAAGTGACCTCTATGAATGATTAAGTCGTGACCCTTGATCTCAAGGGAAAGTGAGGAGTCACTCAAGGGAGATCAAGGGTTAGGAGAGTTACAATTTTAAAATTAATAAAAGGAAGCTCATTAGGAGAAGGAGAAGGAGGGCACAATTTTGAGAGCTTGAGAGAAGGTGAAGGGGCACACATCCCAAGGAGGACTGTTGGCTTGGAGAAAGCGCTACAACAAGGAGGGTTTGGCATGCATCCCTAGAGGCATAGCAGCATTGAAGGAGGTCGTACAACTATGTAAGTTGGTCGTATAGTAAAGGGAGAGCACAAAAATCGAGGTTGTAAGTTTACAACAGATTGGCACAGATTTCTATGCATATTTGTTGAGTTTTTAATGTTGTTCGATACAGTTTCTTTTGGCACATTTTTCTATGCAGATTTATGACTGTTTCTGAAGATTTATTGGCTATCTTGGGTCGTACAGGTTGTACAACCATGGATGTCTTTGTTAGATACAGTTTGGCACTGTTTGTATAGTTCAGAATTTCTCTGAAAGAAGTCATTCACTGAGTTTTAATGCTGATGCTATTTGCTGTTGTAAAAGTTCGGAAATTCCTAAAGCTAAATAAACACTTTTTCCTCCTCAAAACTGTCCAATTTTCTGAATAATTCTTCAAGTGTTTATGCACAGATTTTTGTGCCAAATGTGGGTTATTGTTTGCTTTTCATAATTGCATTCCGCTTCTATTTTATTTCAGAACTTGTCTAAGGGTATTTATGTCCATAAAGAACAATAGTATGGCTGTTGTATCTTTATAGGAGGCTGAAATCTAATTTAGTCTAAGTGGTATACTGAAATAAGATGTATTTCAACATGGTATCAGAGCAGGTGCTCTGAAGTTCAGTGGGTAGCATTTGACACTTGGGACAACAAGTAATTTGCTGGTGTATTTGCTTGAAGAAGACAGAAAAGGTTCTTTGTCAGGTGGACAAAGATGAATTCCAACATCAGATTTGAAGATAGGTTGGAGGGGATCTCCAACTACCTACAGTGGAAGGTTAGAATCAACAGTGTTCTCAAGGAGAACAAATTGTGGTCATTTGCAAACACCATTGTGCCTGTACCTGCTTCAGATCCCATAGATCTTGATGATCATGAGGTGAAGGAAGCCAAGACTCAAAGAATCATCTTGGACAGGGTCAAAGACCACCTTATTCCACACTTGGCTGAGAATAAGACAACCAAAGAAATGTGGGATGCACTGAAAGGCTTGTATGAGGCTAAGAACGAGAACCGGAAAATGGCTCTCCGGGACAAGCTCCATGGAGCTAGGATGGTCAAAGGAGAGAGTGTGGCCACCTACCTCACCTGGGTTGCACAAGTGAAGGACGAGTTGGCAGTTGTTGGAGAAGTCATTCCTGACTCAGAGTTGGTGCAGATAGCCCTCAAAGGCTTCACCAAGGAGTGGGAGGTTTTCGTCAAGTGTGTGGTGGGGAGAGAGAAGCTACCTGACTGGAGCAGATTGCGAGATGATTTTACACAAGAGGAGATTCGGGAGGGATCTCAGGAAAAGGCATTGGATGGTGCAGACGACAAGAACGTTGCTCTTGTGGTAAATGACAATGAGAAGAAGAAGGACATGAGTAAGGTGAAATGCTTTGCCTATCACAATACTAGCCACTATGCTAGTCAATGTTCGAACAACAAGAATAAGAAATCATAACCATAGGTGTCAGCTTCAACAGAGGTTGCAGAGTTTGCTGAGAGATATGAGAGGGAGTTCTCTTTCATGATTGGTCCTGTGGGTAGTGGGTGCCTAGCGTTCGAGGACATTGAGTCATGGTTTGTGGATAATGGAGATTCTCGGTACATGATTGGGTTGAGATCAATTTTCTAGGGTCTTACAGAGATAGACTCAGACTGTAGAGTGAATTGTGGAGCCGGCCCACAACTTGCAGTAAAGGGGGTTGGAAGGGTGAGATTCCAACTAGAGTCAGGAGGTCTTATGGAGGTTGCCGAGGTATTATATATTCCAGAGTTGACAGTTAATTTGCTCTCAGTGTCAACTTTGGCTGAGAGTGGATTTGGAGTTGTCTTCTACGATGGACATGCGTTTTTATATTCTATAGGAGCAACTGCTGACAAAACAATAATGCTTGGTGTCAAGTATGAGGGCATGTACAGGTTGTTGGGTAGACCTATGTTGGAGTCCAGTGGATTTCTGGACTTAGATTCTGTGTCAGAGATTTGGCAAGTAGCACGAGAGAGAGAGAGTTGATATTGGGGGCTCAGTCTTCTTCCGAGACTCTCAAAGTACTCAACATGCATGAGTCGATACAGATGGATGCTCAAGAGAGTGTGTAGTCTCCTAGGAGCATGTCATCAGCTCATGGTACAACAGAGGTAGCAGCAGAGGCTTCTAGTGCAATGAGAGTAGCGGCTTCATGTTCAGAGGGAGCAGAGACTTCTAGTACAGAGGGAGCAACCATGGCAACTGATGAGATGGAGACGGATTCTGGAGGTGATACCAGAAATACCTCTATCGCTAAGAGGGAGTGTTGAATTTTGGTAGCTTGAAGGTACTTCTGCATTGGAAACACTCAACATGCGGAAGTGACCAAACAAATTTTCTCCTAGTGACTTTATAATATGTTTTTATAAAGTGACTTTATAAAGTGATTTTATAAAGTTGGGTCTTTTAATTATTTTTAATGTAAAAGTGACTTTATGATGTTATGTGTCACTTTAATGACTAAAGTGACCTCAACGAATGATTAGGTTGTGACCCTTGATCTCAAGGGAAAGTGAAGAGTCACTCAAGGGAGATCAAGGGTTAGGAGAGTTACAATTTCAAAATTAATAAAAGGCAGCTCATTAGGAGGAGGAGGGTGCACTTTTGAGGAGAGATTGAGGGAAGGTGAAGGGGCACGCATCCCAAGGAGGCATGTTGGCTTGGAGGAAGAGCTACAACAAGGAGAGTTTGGCATGCATCCCAAGGAGTGGGATTGACACACATCCCTAGAGGCATAGAAACATTTATTGTAGTTCGTACAACAACAATAAAGGAGGCCGTACAACTGTGTAAGCTAGCCGTATAGTAAAGGGAGAGCACAAAAATCGAGGCTGTAATTTTACAGCAGTTTGGCATGAATTTCTATGAATATTTGTTGAGTTTTTAATGTTGTTCCGTACAATTTCTTTTGGCACATTTTTCTATGCAGATTTATGACTGTTTCTGATGATTTATTAGCTGTCCTAGGCTGTACAGGCCGTACAACCATATCTGTCTTTGTTAGATACAGTTTGGGACTATTTGTATAGTTTAGAATTTGTCTGAAAGATGTCATTCACTGAGTTTTAATGTTGATGCTATTTGCTATTGTAAAAGTTCGGAAATTCCTAAAGCTGAATAAACACTTTTTCCTCCTCAAAACTATCCAATTTTCTAAATAATTCTTCAAGTGTCTATGCACAGATTTTTGTGCAAAATGTGGGTTATTATCTGTTGTTCATAATTGTATTCCGCTGCTATTTTATTTCAGAACTTGTCTAAGGGTATTTCTGTCCATAAAGAACAGTGGTATGGCTGTTGTATCTTTATAGGAGGCTGGAATCTAATTTAGTCTAAGTGGTACGCTGAAATAAGATGTATTTCAACCTCAAGGTCAAGATCATGGTGGCATGTAGTGGTTGTAAAACAAAATGTAACAACTTTCATAAATCTCCCATACATTTCAATGAGGAATGACGTGCACAAAAAACCCTATTGGTGCAACTACAGAGTCAAATTGGGACATGAAAGGAGGCCATGCATGTGGTGGAATTAGACCTTGAAGCCTCTAGTTCTTGTACACTCCTCACTATGTAAGATGAATCCACAATTGTTTAGTTGACATACTTAGAAGATGAAAAATGGTTGCTCTTTCAGCTGGAAATGTGGATATACAAGAAACCCCTTCGTTAGGTTAAGGAATTGTACATCACAGGACTATGCCTATTCCAATACATTATTAATCTAACCTCAATCGATCATTCGATGGATATTTTAATTGGTCATGTCTTTGGACATATTCTCTTATTACATTTTATGAAGAATATGCCATTCTTATTGTTACTGAGACTATGTTTTCTAGAAATAATAGAGAGGTCTAAGGAGGATTTAACTCCAATCATGTGGGCCTTGTATATAAGACCTTGATAATTTTTTTTCCAATAGTAGAGCATATCCCTTGAGTGAGATATATCCTCCTCTTTTGTAAGAGCTTTATTCCAATATGACTTGTCATATGCTATAGTTACATATTTCAACTTGAAAATATGGTCACATAATTCTTTAGAGTATATAAAGTTTAAGACCATTATGAGATGTTGAGCATTTTCAAATTCACCAAGTATTTTCACTATCTCGTTTTCAACCATTTGAAAGGTTGGCCAAAGTTGTAGCGACCAATGGCACATATGCTCTATTTTAGGCTAAAGGGATACAAAGGATTTATACAACCAAGGGAGATGAATGTGGGGTGTGAGTACAATAAAGTGATGCAAAGTTTAACATTAATGACATCTTTGAGGAAGGGAAGGATTGGTTATATTCCATTTTACATGATGATGTTGACTTAGTGATTCCATGAACATTCCATGTAATTGTATTTTAAATTTGTTCTATGTACTCACACATATACACATACATGTTAGTAATTGTGTAGGTAACTGACAACATGAAATATTTACTAAGCTCAAGTCTTTACGTTGATTTTCAACCACAACTTTGTACTTAATGATATCTATCCTTCAACAGATTTATTCTCGGAGGAAAGTTTTGGGTATTGAGTTTTGCTTGAGAAATACTATTCATCCCATGCTCTAGCCCGTAAGAGAGAGTGCGATTTGTTGGTACCTTGCTAGCGCCACTCTAATATCTGCAAACAACAACTTGCTCACATGTAGATACACTACCTCCCTCTGATATTGAACATGTGACCTCCAAGGAGAAAACACATGCTCTTAACCATTAGGCCCACTCATTGTACTCCTTAGGTGGATTTATGGGCCCTTCAATTTGTGCATTATATAGAAATAACAAACGAAACACTCACAAAATCAATTTTATTAAAATTTTCATGAAGCAATAAAATATGAAATCTTAAATAGATAAACAAACACGATTAACAAAAAAATATACATACACTAAGAACATTGTGCCAATTCAACATTTCACAACTATGAAGGATTTATTTGAACATATTCAAATGTTAAATTAAAATATTTTGTGAATTATATTGTTGTGTCTCTGGATAGAGAATTACATCACATCTAAACAAATGAAATATGGTTTGATAGTGTCATTTCACACACACACACACACACACAAGAAGATGGAGGTAGAGGTCCTGAAAGGATGGAAGAGGACATAGTTGACTAGTTTCTCTCTCTCTCTCTCTCTCTCTCTCTCTCACACACACACACACACACACACACACACACACACACACACACACAAAAGAAGATGGAGGAAGATGTCCTGAAAGGATGGAAGAGGAAATAGTTGACTACTTTCATGACAAGGAAAAGGTTCTCCAAATTTCAATATTTGTGACAAGGGAAACATTGGTGGAGGCTTGGAAAGGTTTCAAGGCCTTTATATAAGAATGCTTGCTAGAATCCCCTCCAAATCTAGTAGGAGAAAAATACTACTCCAAGGGAAAAGGTATGATCGACGTGGAGGTACTGGACTCAACCAAGGATAGGACAATGTTGAGGCCTCAACAAGACCCCAAGCCCTTAGGCTTGGGGACCCCCACACCCCCTCCTGTTTTTTTTATCTTTAATTTTTAACTACCTGCTTTTCACTTTGTTTCATAAGCTTTGTCCTTCGGATTTTGAAAGGGGTTTTATGATTTTTTGTTGGGAAATGATTAACATTGACCAGAGAGTTATATGAAGTTTTTCATTCGAATGCACCTACTTTTGTTGGGAAATTCATGAATAGTTTATCGAGGTGTCTTTTAGTGCTAGCTGTTTTTCTTGCAGATTATCCTAATTATTTGATGATTGTTGTATCGTTTTTTTTAACATTAGTCTTTTGAATTGCATAGACAATGTATTGGGGGGTTTTCATATTGTGCTATCACACTGCTTTTGGTTTTTGAATTCTCCATGCAAAAGTCCCTGATAGTTGATCGACCCCTTTTAACTATCAATGAAAATATTTTTCGAAATCTTGCAATTGTCCATTGGACTCTTTTTGACATTTAAATGATACATATTTCCAATCCGTCCAATACTTCATTTGGCGCTTCTCAAAGATCCTTTCAAAGCATCTTTTAGAAAGACCTATTCTGATTTTTGTCTTTTTGGAAAAAGCCCCTATTTCAAAATGGCTGAAAAATCCATTGGGCGAGTTTCCATATTTGATTTTTTCATCTTTCATACATCCTCGATGATGCATTAGGCTAGTTTTAACTTTTGAATAAACTTCTTTTGAAAAGGCTCGATACTCTGGTGAGGATTTTTTGAACTTCGATGACATACCTCTAAACTCTCCTAATAATGCCATGATGCCATTTTTGAAGATGTACATGCATATTTATAATCAGCCCAATAGTTCAATGGGCTGTTTTGAAAGATTTATCTTGACATCTTTGGAAAGTGCTCAATGGTCCATTGTCCCTCTTTCGTTTTGATTAATTGATTTTAATGACGTCCACGAGGCTCAACAACCTAGGGGACCAAGAGAATAACAACCCTAACTCATCTTCACTCTCTTTTCAATGTCGTATCTTCTGCTGTGAATCTTGACTAGAAGACTAGCAATCTGGTTGATCTTATCCCCGTTAAATAACTTGTGCACGCTGTCGACCTTTATGTTGTTTTCATATTGTCTATGGATATCCTCGTAGGCTGCACATTCCATGAAAAAGTGCCACTCTGTCTCCACAACACCCTTATTGCAAAATATGCAAGTTCTCTCCTCCCAAACTTCCTTGGGTACCCTCCACCTACTGGTCTCACATCTAAGGTGATGCAAATCCATCCTCAGATGTGCAACTAACTATCTTGTTTTTCCTTTAATAGCTGCCCCTAAATATGTTTTCTCACTATGATCACAATTTGGGTTAAACTCCTTGATGTAGTATGCTTTTTTACACCCATTGTGGTTGGTCCACATGGTAGTCCTAAATTTTTCATTCACAAACTTTTTATTTCTTCCTTGTGTTAGGACATTCATGGAACTTGATATTCCACGTACTCAACCACTTTTTATTTTGCTTCATCCAAGTTTTCTTCTTACATTCTAACTCCTCCTCCATAGCTAACTTGGGCCAATGTTGGTTATCCATGTTTTCCACCTTCTTTAAATAGCTTATTGATTTGGTTATCGCTATCGCGTCCAACGAAAAAGTACCTATTCTAGCTAAAAGAATTTCTTACGAGACTGTGGTTTTAACTTTGAGATTGCTAGTAATTAATTTCTTATGAATTCTTTCTAGTTGTCTCCATCTGCAAGTTGACAAGATGCTTCCCCATATTTCGTAACCATAGAGAACAACCGGTGTAACCAACAAACCAAAGAGGGTTTTTTTGGTTTTCCAATCCCAAAGTTCCTCTTTTTTGCACCTATTTTGGAGTAAGTATGAGGCTCTCCACCCTGTCTCCACCCTCCCTGTATCATTTTCGCCCTACAAGTCTCCCAACTAAGCTTATAGTGGAAGTCAATCCCAAGATATTTGTATTCTTTCACTATCTCACTATATCCAATGGACTTTCTTCGAAAAGAAAGGTGATTGGTATGTCTTTTGTATTTAAAGAAAAGATCATGATTTTGGTTTTGGTAATGTTCACTTGCATCCCTACCTCCTGACAAAAGTGCTCTAAGGCCTTTAGATGTTCTCTTAATCCATGTGTTGTTTTTGAAATTAGAATAAGATCATCAACGTATAAAAGTAACTTCACCACATACCCTGCTAGATGGACACCCTCTCCATCCGTCCTGCTCAACCAGGCTTCCAACTTATCAATGTATAAACTAAACAAAGTGGGAGATAGAGGACATCCTTGTTTAACGCCAATATCACTACCAAAACATTCACGCATTCCTTCACTTGTTCTGGTTTTAGCTCTAACCTTCTCATAAAATATGTGAACTTCCGCTCTATATCCATCTGAGATACCCAACTCTTCCATCATGTTCCATAGTTTGTGTCTAGGCACTATGTCAAAGGCTTTCTTAAAGTCCACAAAATAACAATAGGTTGTCTCACCTTGTTTGTCCCATATTTTCTCTATCAAATGTGTAAGGGTGACACAATGATCAATGGTAGAATTCCTAGGTCTAAAACCCGCCTTCCCTTTTGCCCTTTTTCCCTCATCTTCTTCCCAACTGTTGATTCTTCGCTCTATCATGCTCCCAAAAATCTTTCTCATGAGGGAGTTGACCATAATAATGCGATAGTTGGAAGGGTTATTGATATCTCCATTCTAAAAGAGAGGAATGACCACATTGGTGGTCCATTCTCCCGGAAAGCTGTCCTGAATGACCCCATTGAAAATTCCTTTTATGTGAGGTGCAAGGAGCTCAATCCCCACTTAAAAAATTCAACTTGAAGCTCGTCTATGTCCTCCGCTTTGCTGTTTGCTAACTTCTTTATTCTTTGCTTGAGATCATCCACTGTGAATAGTTCCATTGATGTTTTAACTATGGGATGAGTATCTTTCTCGTGTACCTGCTCATAAAGGAGCCTCACATATTCTAACCATTGGACATATGTAATATTGTTTTCAATGTGCTTTCTCCTTTGTTGTAGTTGTCTCCAAAATCCTTTGGGGTTGTGTTTTCCAAGAGAGATTAACTCCTTTCTTCTTGCATTTACACACTCTTCTTTTTTTGAGTGTACTAATATTTCATATTTCTTCTTGTTTTCTTTGCCTAAATTTCTCTCTTTTAGAGATCTCTTGGCTGCCTTGCATTCTTCATCATACCATGGATTTGTCGGAAATGTACTTGTATCCCTCTTCTTGGGTTGAAACATTTTACATGCACTTAAGGCATTGTGGATTGTTGGGATCAACAAACTACTATGAACATGACCACTTGTCTCATTGGTTGTCATATCAACTCTATTGTACTTTATAACCTGAAACTGCTGCTTAAGAGCAACACTAAACCTTTCCCTATTTTCCTGATTTATGAGGATTTTGCCTTTGGAAAGTTTTTTCTTTTGTATGCCAAGGATTTGATTATTGTGTGGACTAGCAGGAAAGTCTATCTTAACCAATAGGGGGGTTGTTGATTTTTCAATAAGTTAAGTTAAGCATGAAGTTCATTCCATTTGAGCATTTAACCATAACCATAAATATTGCAGCAACCAAGATCACAAGAAGAAGCACCATGCACAAGAACACAAGATGTATCTTGGGAAACTCTTCTCAACAAGGGAAGAAAACCAAGTCAAATCCTTTGCTATATTCTTCAAGAGCAAGACCTTCACCACCAAGATAAACCCTAGCACACAAGAGGGTGCTTCAAACCCTAGAACTCTAGCTCCCAAGAGAGGTGCACACTTTTCCCAAAGAAGTGTACTTGCTGAAATTTCCAAACTTACAAGAAAGATATATTTCCACAATGGGGAATCTTCCTTTACTTATATTAGACTTGTCCTATCAACAAAAGTGTCTATTGGCTCAACAATGCCAACCTCTATAAGACATATTATAATTAATATTAATCAGATTAATTATCTCTTACATTTATTATTAATCACATTAAGGTGGGGTCGACATGTACCCTTTACATAACAATTAGGGTTACAGGCAGGTTTGACTCTTGAACAATATATAGTAAAGGATCTGATACACGCACTAGTGCTCATCCACTAGGGGCACATCCATAGGGATGTCATGTCTCTGGTTCACTGCATTACATAGAAGAACCAGATCTTCACACGTTCACCTGTGCTCGTCCACAGGCACGTCCACTCTACAAATCTTCTTTCCCACTTCCTCATGTTGGGGCAATTCAATTGCTTAAATTGCTTTCATTTAATTATCAACCATGGATGCTCGTAAGCTTGTGATGATGCCAACAAAATATATGCAGGAGTAGGCATCTAACTCTAATCTAAGAAAATTCAATCAAATCCTAACTCTTTCATTCCACTTAATAAGACTTAGTTGTTGTAGAAAAGAAAACACTAGCTCCCTTTCAGGAGGTCCTTTCAAGATGTTTCACAAAACCTATCAACAATCAAGATCATCAAGTAAACACTCATGCATTGAAAATAAAGACACTTAAAAAGGCATAGTTGTTGTAGGAAATAAAACACTAGCTACCTTTCAGGAGGTCCTCTCAAGATGTTTCACAAAACCTATCAACAATCAAGATCATCAAATAATTCTAATAAAAACAATAAAGCATATAAACCTATTCAAAGCATTAGAACAAGAAGAAAATGCTACTATGATCTATTTGGAGTGAGCTCAATTCTCCCAAGAACAAAGTAACAC
>JASDQU011104091.1:12586-24256 GCA_032191745.1 Picea mariana | reverse complement strand
AACTAGAGAGAACTAAAGAGAGGAACCCCTATTCTCCCAACCCATTACATATTTATGCACGAATTATAGGGCTTAAAACCTTACTTTACTCACCCCAAAACCCTATTAAAATTCATGACAACTCAAGTTGACTTGTTGATTGGGATTGCTTTTCCTGCTTTTGTGTGTCTTTCTATAATTAGCACATCATGATGTCATCCTTCCTTTTCACCCTCTTTATTCTCTTTCTTTATTACTCTAATTTATTCATTTTCTTTATTCCTCAGTTGTGCACTCTCGAGTCCTACCTTTTTCTTCTTTTGTTGCTCACATCTTCCCTACTTAGGATTTCATGAATATTTTTTCCACAATGCTTGTCCAACAGGCCCCCAATACTAACCTATGGCTCGTCTCAAGCCACTTAGGCTTGTTGCACACTCCTCCTTGATTGGATGAAATTTTGGGAGGTGTCCTTAGCTTCCACAACTTGTATTATTATTGTTGCCCTTGTTTCCACAATTTCTTCTACATCCTGTCCAGTTAGGGGCAGAATCTTTTCTTCTATTTCATGTGTTGCTTACTTCACCTTGACCTGTGTGGTTGCTAGTTCTCCTATCGCCTTGAGTGATTCTTATTGCAATGGTCCTAAGCATTGTTGTCTGCCACGTATGACTACCTCTGTGCCAAAATGGTCATTGTTCATTCAGTCGGTGGAAGGGTGTTATGCTCTCTGAAGCTTTATGTGCCTTTTCCCATGCATCCCTTTATTTTTGTTTCATGACCTTCATTTATGGATCTTCTGTCAGCTCTGCCCATATTTGTGTAGTTTCCTCATAGAGTGTTCTGCATTCTTCCTCCAACTTTTTGATGTTTGTTATGGTTGTCTTCATCGTTCTCTCTTTCCTTCTTCACTTGCTGATGGAAACCTATGATAAACTGATTTTCCTCCAACTATACCAACTGTGACAATCTCTCCTCCATTGTGCTTGATTCTGAAATATCGATAATTGTTGCAACGTGCAGGATGGGTAGAATAAACTCCATCGACATCATTAATTCTTTCCCATAAACCAACCTAAAAGGTGTATTCCCTATCAACTTTTTACGTGTAGTCTTGTAGGCCCATAAAACTGCAAGAACTCTTAAGTCTCAATCATCTCTCCCTACATTGCATATCTTTGTCAAATCATTCTCCAGGATTTTATTGAAAACTTCTATTGTCCCATTGACTTAAGAATGATATGGGGTACTCTTTTGGCGATGAATTTGAAACTCTTCAGTCAATGTTGCAATTGTTTTATTTAGGAAGTGTGTTCCTTGATCACTAAGTAATATGTTTGGATCAAATCATGTGACTACATTCTCAAATAGAAATCATGCAACAATCTCCACAGTGCAATCTAGAACTGTTGTTGCTTCTTCCCATATTTTCAGATACTCTATCATGGTGATTATGTACCTTTCCCATGATCTTCTTTCTTGTGGTTTGATTGGCCCCACAAATTATATGGCCCATTTATCAAATGCTTTTAACGTAACATGTGGATTTAAAAGAATTTCATCCCTCCTAGATGGATTTCCCACCATTTGAAAAACATTGCATGCTTGAGTGTTCTTTAGCATCTTTATGAAGTGTGGGCCACCAAAGGCCTATGCACGAAATTTTCTATGGAGTTTATTTACCTGTGTAATGTCCTCCTGCAATCGCTTCATATGATTATGTGAGTATCATAGGCCTTTCATGCTCCAACACACATCGTCTCAGTAGTCCATCTGCAACTAACTTGTACAAGTTTCCTACAATCAACTAATAATATGTTGCTTTAACTACCAGTTGTTTCTTCTGCACAACTATCATTTCTGATGGAGCCACTCATGTACATAGAAATGACACGATGTCCAAAGATTAGTCATCCACCATTTTGACTGCAAATAGTTGTGAATATGCTAAGTTTTCATCTAAATTCCCCTCATCTTCTCCTGATAGTATGCGCGATAAATGGTCTGGTCTTGCATTCAACTTCCCTGGTTTCACCACAACCTCAAAATCGTATTCTTGAAACAACAGTAGCCATCTGCATTCCCCCTCCCAAAAAAAAAAACTTGTTTTTTCACTAAGTATTTTAATGCAGAATGATATTTATACATCTTAAAGTGATATCCCAATAAATAATGTCTGAATTTCTATAGCCCATATACCATTGCCAATCCTTTCCATTCAGTAGTAGTGTAATTCTTCTCTCGAAAACTTCCTACTTGCAAAAGAAATTGGGTGATCTATGTCTCCTTCCCATGGTTTCCCATGGTTGAGATAGTATTGCACCCAAAGCTATGGACGATGCATCTAGTTAGTTCATGTGAACGATGTAATACAAGGGAATGATTTGACCAATGTTTCTGTCAAACAAGTCAAGAGCTCTAGGGCCAGGCGTTCAAATTGCCAGTTGCATAATAAACACAGCCAAAGTGATCACCGCTGGAAGTCCAAGTGTTGTAAGAGTTGAACCAATATTCCGTGAGTAAAGCCAAAAGCGAGTAGACCGCAATGCCTTTAACTGCAATTTCAAAAGAATCACTTTTGAAGCCTTATCACCCAGCAACGACTCACTTTCACTGTGTGTATCTTCGATAAACCTTTCATTGTATAGGTGTTCTATAAATTCTGCTTTATATCGTAATGATGCCATTTGAGCTTAAAATCTTAAAGGAGTTTTGAAAATATTGTGTGTCTATTGACTTTAGGCTTATGCACGATATCTAGGTAACATGTAGTTTGTTGTTATGATAAAGGATATACATATCATGTAGTTTGTTGTTATGATAAAGGATATACATTTATGTGAGTTTATTTATGTGAGTTTAATAGTTAAGAATATGTGTATTTTTTTTAAAAGTTATAAGTTTAAATTTAAAAGAGATATTTAAATCGTTAAATAATCTTTTTTTTAAAAAAAAAATTTCATAACTATTTAGTTTTGATTTCGAATTTCAAATTTCAAATGTTTATTTTTAAGTTGAATCCCAGGTTAAATTTTAGAAGCTTATTTATAAGCTGATAACTGTCATTGGAGTCAGATTTCTAGCTGGAATCTAATATTTTAAACTGTATCTGCCTATTTGTTTAACGGTTTGGGGATTTTACGAATCTGTAAATTGTAAATAATTGCTAGCATGGGACTTTTAAGAATCTGTAATGGATAAAGAATTAAGTTATAACCTGTAACTCTCCTGTGTTCCAAATTGCCTTGGCTGCAAGATCGCATCCATTTCTGCCCCCCCTAATAATATGAATAGCCTTGGATAGGCTAGGCAAACTTTTAGTTTAGTTTTGATGATCTAACTTTAATTGATACTCTGTCTTCCTTTACTTTTAATATTAATTTCAAGATGTCTTCCTTTACTTTTTAATATTAATTTGTTTCTTGTGTAGATCTCTTAAGGAATATCTATTTGCAGAAGACTTAATTTAAGATGTCTTCCTTTACTTTTTAATATTAATTTCTTTCTTGTGGAGATCTCTTAAGGAATGTCTATCTTGCAAAAGACTTAATTTCAAGATGTCTTCCTTTACTTTTTAATATTAATTTCTTTGTTGTGTAGATTTCTTAAAGAATGTCTATCTTGCAAAAGACTTAATTTCAAGATGTCTTCCTTTACTTTTTAATATTAATTTCTTTCTTGTGTAGTTCTCTTAAGGAATGTCTATTAGGGAATATCTGTTTGCAAAAGACTTATATTAGGGAATATCTATTTGCAAAAGAGTTATAATGTGTAAAAGTTAGGATTAATTACAAGTTAAAACTAATAGGTGCAAACCTTTATACTTCATAAAATAATTGAATATTTCTTTTTTAACATTAAATGTAATAAATTTTAAATATTTTTTTGTCTTTTTTGTCTTTTAGAAATGAATGTAAGAAATCTTGAAGGAATAGATTTTATGTGAAAATAATTTTTTAAATAAAGAATTAAGAAATGTATATAATGGGGAAGTTTTTTTTATGTGAAAATAGTTTTTTAGTTTTTTCAAGGAATTAAGGAATGTATATGAAATGACCATTTTGAAAAAGTTACAGAATACATAATATTATGATTAAAAGATATTTGGATAATAATTTAAGATTTTTTTTTTTTTTTTAATAAAGGAATTAAGGAATATATATGAAATGACCATTTTGAAAGAAGTTAGAAATATATATAATATTCTTATCTAAAGATATTTGGATAATAATTTAAGAAAAAACTATGATTATAAGATATGTAAAGTATATATATAAAGATTAGATTTTTTATGAATTTAAAGATTAGATTTGAGTTAAGTGAAATATTGAGTTATTAAAGGTTTGGTGAGGTTATCATGGAATAAGGTTTTTCAGATTTTAAAGAAAACATTAATTCATCAATATGATACACATAGAAATACATTGATATGACCTTTGGTTTCATCTTCCAAGGTCTATTGAACTCTCAAATACCATTACAATCACTTGACCTATGACATCATGTCACACTTTTAACCCTAACAAATTACATTTCCAACATTCCCCCCTTAATTCGAAGGGTTGTATGTGAGTCCAAAGTGAGTGTTGATTCTAGAAGTGTGCAGTTGTTGATGGTTGAATGTGCTCTCTGAACCTAGCAGTTTTGGCATGACCACAAACCTAATGGCTAGTAGAAGTTAATGTCTTCTACTAAATGGTGGTGGTGGTTTAAGGAAAACCACGAACCAATCTAATGGTTTACAAATGATCACAAACTTTGGAACATGGCTCTAGGTCTTAATGGTTCTCAAAAAATTTCCTAAGTTAGTTAGAAGCTATAAGTTGATGTCTTATGCTAATTGGAAGTGCTCTCGAATGTTGGTTTAAACATGACCATAAACTATTATGTAGTATAAGTTGAATGTCTTCTACCAAGTGGAGGTTTAAGGAAAACCACAAACTGTTGTCTAGTAGTAGTGGTAGATCTTCTACTAAGTGGTGGTTGAAGGAAAAATACAAACCAATCAAGCTCGCTTGTTACTGCTCAATTGATAAGACTTTGAAACTTGAAGCTCAACTATCAATCGTCGATTTTATTCCTCCGTATTAGGGACAAGGTGAGAAGATGAAAAGGTTTCCACTGCAATATGTGTTAATACTCGAGAATAAATTATATACGATATGACTCATATATCTTCTTGATCACCATTTCGAAAAAGTGATCCGCTCATAGTGGTTCTTTACTCTTGCATATTTATTTCATTTGGAACATCTGTCTGAAGGACGATTATGCTTTCCAAAATGCTCACAAGGATGAAGATAAAAAAAATTGATCTTCTATGTGGACAACTTACTGACAATGTTGGCATTTATAAATATGATATTGAACTAAAGTAGGTGAATATGAACTTTATTTAAGTCATCCAACACTCTACAACTAGATCATCTTGGTATAATAAGGAATATGAAAGGTGAATGTTAGAAAAAGAGGATCATAGAGAAGTAAAATAAAACATATGCGGAAATAAAACACATAAGATACACAATAAAATAGAGACACAAATATACGTGGTTCACCCAATATAGGCAACACCCACCAGAGAAATAGTTATTTCTTCCTTTATTATTATCCAGAAAATGAAGGGATACAACCTACAACACACCCGTTGTAACTTCCTCTTCTTTTTCCCACAACCTCCTCTCTCAGAATACAATATTCACACTCATCCACTCACCCCAATACAATCTCATCAAACATATAAGAAGGTTGTCTATAAGGGAAAGAAACCCTAACATTATTTATACCATAAGATATGTGATCTTATAATGAACAGTCCAGTTTGAATACGAAATTAAAATATTTTATAAGGAAATTTTCCAAAAAAAATCTCTTCGGGGGCGTTGCCCTGAATCTTCGCTAAGTGGGGGCTCCAAAAGATTGTCGTTTCCCCCCGTAGTGAAAAATGTTGGGGGAGGGAATCTCCCCCACCCCCGTCAGAAGATGGGATTCAAGCACGAATGAAACAATACCTCTGATTCAGGAACATAATCAGTGTCCATAACCAATAATCTCCCATTTGGAGATTGATCACAACAACTCCACTGTTGTTTTACCTATTGAACTATGATCCACTTTGGACCTAGTGTTGGCATGCAAGGTTGTAAGACCCTAGGTTCAAGTTATCTTAACCAAAAAAAACCTTCAAACACTAGCCCTTTCGACATCACCTGCATGCAAGTGAAGTCTCACCCGAGGCATCTATTGGGGCTGCAAGAACTGAGTTTTTGCAGTAGAGAGGGAATGGGAGGTGATCATCCTTGTCATTCTTACTTATCTATTATGTGCATATTATTATGCATTTTTCTTCTTATGTTACATAGTGAATTCGGTTTTGTATTCCCATTATCCTTTATATCTCAAAATAAACCAAGTATTGTAACATCCATAACTATTACACAACGATTAGACAGATGATAAATCTAGTTTAACATGCATCGAGAAAGTATCCATTATCAATCACATAAAAGACAAATAAACACAGTAGTTACCGCGGTTCATCCAACTTTGGGCTACGTTCATAATGACTGACTTCTTTATTAATTTTTTTAATTGTCTTAGGCTTGCACGCTGCACTTGTAAAAGATACGCATCCTATATTTTCCTTTATCTAGACTAGTCGCTCTATAGTGCAAGCTTCTCTCTCTCTCTGGAACATCTCCTAAAAATTCATACATAGAAACTTTCCTTCTCATCCTATTCTCTCACTCAGAAGAACAATAGAGCAACTGAACCAGAGAGAACTAAAGAGAGGAACCCCTATTCTCCAAACCCATTACATATTTATGCACGAATTATAGGGCTTAAAACCTTACATTAATCACCCCAAAACCCTATTAAAATTCATGACAACTCAAGTTGACTTGTTGATTGGGATTGTTTTTCCTACTTTTGTGTGTCTTTCTATAATTAACACATCATGATGTCATCCTTCCTTTTCACCCTCTTTATTCTCTTGCTTTATTACTCTGATTTATTCATTTTCTTTATTCCTCAGTTGCGCACTCTCGAGTCCTACCTTTTTCTTCTTCTGTTGCTCACATCTTCCTTACTTAGGATTTCATGAATATTTTTTCCACAATGCTTGTCCAACAGGCCCCCAATACTAACCTATGGCTTGTCTCAAGCCACTTAGGCATGTTGCACACTCCTCCTTGATTGGATCAAATTTTGGGAGGTGTCCTTAGCTTCCGCAACTTATATTATTATTGTTTCCCTTGTTTCCACAATTTCTTCTACATCCTGTCCAGTCAGGGGCATAATCTTTTCTTATGTTTCATGTGTTTCTTGCTTCACCTTGACATGTGTGGTTGCTAGTTCTCCTATCGCCTTGAGTCATTCTTCTTGCAATGGTCCTAAGCATTGTTGACTGCCATGTATGACTACCTCTGTGCCAAAACGATCATTGTTCATTCAGTCGGTGGAAGCGTGTTTATGCTCTCTAAATATTTATGTGCCTTTTCCCATGCATCCCTTTATTTTTGTTTCACGACCTTCATTTATGGATCTTCTATCAGCTCTATCCATATTTGTGTAGTTTCCTCGCAAAGTGTTCTGCATTCTTCCTCCAACTTTTTGATGTTTGTTATGGTTGTCTTCATTGTTCTCTCTTTCCTTCTTCACTTGCTGATGGAAACCTATGATGAAGCGATTTTCCTCCAACTATACCAACTGTGACAATCTCTCCTCCATTGTGCCCGATTATGAAATATCGATAATTGTTGCAACATGCAGGATAGGTAGAATAAGCTCCATCAACATCATTAATTATTTTCCATAAACCAACCTAAAAGGTGTATTCCCTATCAACTTTTTACTTGTAGTCATGTAGGCCCATAAAACTGCAAGAACTCTTAAGTCTCAATCATCTCTCCCTACATTGCATATCTTTGTCAAAGCATTCTCCAGGATTTTATTGAAAACTTCTATTGTCCCATTGACTTAAAAATGATATGGGGTACTCTTCTGGCGATGAATTTGAAAATCTTCAGTCAATGTTGCAATTGTTTTATTTAGGAAGTGTGTTCCTTGATCACTAAGTAATATGTTTGGACCAAATAATGTGACTACATTCTCAAATAGAAATCATGCAACAATCTCCACAGTGCAATCTAGAACTGTTGTTGCTTCTTCCCATATTTTCAGATACTTCGTCATGGTGATTATGTACCTTTCCCGTGATCTTCTTTCTTGTGGTTTGATTGGCCCCACAAATTATATGGCCCATTTATCAAATGCTTTTAATGTAACATGTGGATTTAAAGGAATTTCATCCCTCCTAGATGGATTTCCCACCATTTGAAAAACATTACATGCTTGAGAGTGTTCTTTAGCATCTTTATGAAGTGTGGGCCACCAAGGCCTGTGCACAAAATTTTCTATGGAGTTTCTTTACTTGCGTAATGTCCTCCAGCAATCACTTCATGTGATTCTTTGAGTATCATAGGCCTTTCATGATCCAACACACATCGTCTCAGTATTCCATCTGCAACTAACTTGTACAAGTTTCCTACAATCAACTAATACTATGTTTCTTTAACTACTAGTTGTTTCTTCTGCACAACTATCATTTCTGATGGAGCCACTCATGTACATAGAAACGACACGATGCCCAAATATTAGTCATCCACCATTTTGACTGCAAATAGTTGTGAATATGCTGAGTTTTCATCTAAATTTCCCTCATCTACTCCCGATAGTATGCGCGATAAATGGTCTGGTCTTGCATTCAACTTCCCTGGTTTCACCACAACCTCAAAATCGTATTCTAGAAATAACAATAGCCATCTGCATCACCCCCCCCCAAAAAAAAAAACTTGCTTTTTCACTAAGTATTTTAATGCAGAATGGTATGTATACATCTTAAAGTGATATCCCAATAAACAATGCTTGAATTTCTATAGTGCATATACCATTGCCAATCCTTCCCATTCAATAGTGGTGTAATTCTTCTCTACCATGGGAAACTTCCTAATTGCAAAAGAATTTGGGTGATCTATGTCTCCTTCCCATGGTTAAGATAGTATTACACCCAAAGCTATGGACGATGCATCTACATGAACATGGAACTCCTTGTTACAATCGGGAAAGATCAAAATCGGTGCGGTCACTAGATTTTTATTTAAGGTGTCCAAACCCTTATGAAAATCCTCATTCCATTGAAACTTTACTTCCTTATTCAACAACCTTTCCATAGGTGTTGTGATATGCACATATCCTTTAATATAACTCTTGTAATACCCTGTGTGACCAGGATTTTCCCTCAGTTGTTTGACTGATGTAGATTGTTCTAACTCTAGAATCACTACAATCTTTGTTGCATCCACTAGTAATCCATGCTTGTAGACCACATGGCCCAACAAGATTCCAAACGATGCAAAAAAAATACACGTCATCACATTGTAATATGACATTGTCTACACCTATCCAACATTATTCTTAGTACTTTGATGTGATCCTTCAGTAGATTGAACATAGTCCAATCATATAAGTATACATCAAGTAACATATGAATAAACATCTTAAACACTACAACCACAACTCTTGAAAAACATTGCAAGGGAATTGTATAGTCCAAAGGGCATTATTGTATATTGATAACTTCCCCACTCTGTTGCAAAAGTAGTCTTGTATCGGTCTTCCCATGCAATTTTTATCTGATGGTACCCCGATAATCCATATGTGAAATAATAAGTGTATTTCCATCCTACGTTCTCTAACACATCATTAGTGAATGGTGTTGGGAGTGGATCATGTAAACATGCATTGTCCAACTTCCTCAGATCCACACAAATCCTGATTCCTCCCGTATTCTTATCTTTCACTACCATTGGACTTATCCACTTTGATTCATCCATTGGTTCAATGATCTGTGCGTCCAACATCCTTTCTATTTTGGCTGTCACCTTCTCCTTGTACTTAGGATTTAACCTGTAAGGTATTTTTCGTACTAGATTAGAACCTATTTTTAATGGAATATTCATCTCTCCCAAGTCCCCGAATATCCCCTTCATCTCTAAGAATGTAGTCGGGAAGATGTCTTGATATTCGTGCAATAAGTCTGCAATATTCTCTATTGTCTCATCCCTCCATTAATATCCTATCTGGGCAAATTTTAGATTTTTTGTCATCCCAATGTTTACCTTCTGTGTCTTTATTGGTTCTGTGTACGCAACAGACACAAGCTATGACCCTTCTAAGAATTTCTCTCCTTCAATTTTAGGTACTTGTAAATTATTGGGATCTTCTTCCTCATGTTCTTCCTTAGCAACATTGTAACACTCCAATAGCTCATGGAAAGTCATCGAATATCTGTGCGCACTCCACACTGGTACCACTTCCATCGACCCTTCTTCTGAAAATATTTTGGTTTGAATATTCTGTAATGTTGTATCTATTGATGGAGATTAATGTTCAAATGTAAATGTTACCTTGAATCTTTGGACCAACATGTTCCATTTTTTTGTCTCCCTACGCATTTCCCATTCCAAATACCATTTCTTTGAAAATGTATCTAGTGTATGTATAATTTTTTGTGTTCATTTTTTCTTTGGTATTGAACTCCATAGGGTTCATCACTACTCAATGTGACCTACATGATCATTCTCCCCTATATAATTCGACACAATATGCTCTACCTGAATACCAAATATCACTTGCATTAGTCTTCTAGACTATGACCAATCTTCCATTCCCTCTTTCTGTGCATCCCACCATCTAGCTCGAGTCTCATTTAGGACAACATCTAATGCCGACAACCTTTTTTGTTCAGGTACCTGCAACTCAAATTCCTTTACAAAAAATCTTATATCAGTCAATCCATCATACCATGGTGGATCACATATCTCTATTCCAATCCAACGCAATGCTCGAGTTATGCGAGCACATTTTCTCGTTGATACTTCATGCATCCTTTGTTTCCAATTCTCCAGACCTTCCTCTAAATATGATGCAAACGAACTGATACTTCACCAACTTAGCACACCATCTTCAGTGGGGTTGACATAATCATCCATCCACACAATCATGTTATACAGGTTTTCAATGTTGTTTCCTCTTGTTGGCTCTATGTACCTCTTTCCTTCTATCAGGTCCAATAGTGTAGTAATTTTCAACTCTCCAACTTCAAATATTATTTCCATCCTCTTCAGGTTAATGATCGTCTGATTATCAAAGGCCCATTCTAATCCCATCAATGTTGGATATGGTTGAATATCATCCAAGATCTCAATAACTTCAAATTCTTCCACACCACACACCCCATCTATGTTCATAGGTACTCCTGTCAATTCACCAATCAATACTATCTTGTGTTGATTTGTGAGTCTTAACTCAACACGAGACCGGATCAAATTGAGTTTTCCCATAATATCCCAAGTCTTCTTTGGTAATGTTATAACCCTATAATTCATAGTATCATCTGGTGACTGAAATTTTTTCACTCTGGGTGTATTTTGGCTTGCAAATAATATTTGATTTCTGCAAATTAGTTTTAAGGAAAGGAAAAGGAAAATTCATGATTTTTTATGCTGAGTGGTTTTTCCTAACCCCATGGTGACAAAATCAAGGGAAGAAACGCACAAAACCCACAAAAAGCACTAAGCCTAAGTTTTTGTTGCATTCGTGCTTGGAGAATAAAGAACGCGCTTAGAT
>JASDQU011104091.1:839-12438 GCA_032191745.1 Picea mariana | reverse complement strand
TAATTTCAAGATGTCTTCCTTTACTTTTTAATATTAATTTCTTTCTTGTGTAGATCTCTTAAGGAATATCTATTTGCAAAAGACTTAATTTCAAGATGTCTTCCTTTACTTTTTAATATTAATTTCTTTCTTGTGTAGATCTCTTAAGGAATGTCTATCTTGCAAAAGACTTAATTTCAAGATGTCTTCCTTTACTTTTTAATATTAATTTCTTTCTTGTGTATTTCTCTTAAGGAATGTCTATTTGCAAAAGACTTATATTAGGGAATATCTATTTGCAAAAGAGTTATAATGTGTAAGAGTTAGGATTAATTACAAGTTGAAACTAATAGGTGCACACCTTTATACTTCATAAAAATAATTGAATATTTCTTTTTTAACATTAAATGTAATAAATTTTAAATATCTTTTTGTCTTTTAGAAATGAATGTAAAAAATCTTGACGGAATAGTTTTTATGTGAAAATAGTTTTTTTTAAATAAAGAATTAAGAAATGTATATAATATAGAAGTTTTTTTAATGTGAAAACAGTTTTTAAATGTCTTCAAGGAATTAAGGAATGTATATGAAATGACCATTTTGAAAAAGTTAGAAGATGTATAATATTCTGATTAAAAGATATTTGGATAATAATTTAAGAATTTTTATTTTTTATTTTTTTTAATGAAGGAATTAAGGAATATATATGAAATGACCATTTTCAAAGAAGTTAGAGAGATATATAATATTCTTATCTAAAAATATTTGGATAATAATTTAAGAAAAAATTATGATTATAAGATATGTAAAGTATATATATAAAGATTAGATTTTTTTATGAATTTAAAGATTAGATTTGAGTTAAGTGAAATATTGAGTTATTAAAGGTTTGGTGAGGTTATCATGGAAGAAGGTTTTTCAGATTTTAAAGAAAATATTAATTCATCAATATGATACACATAGAAATACATTGATATGACCTTTGGTTTCATCTTCCAAGGTCTATTGAACTCTCAAATACCATTACAATCACTTGACCTTTCGCATCATGTCATGCTTGTAACCCTAACAAATTACATTTCCAACATTCCCCCCTTAATTCAAAGGGTTGTATGTGAGTCCAAAGTGAGTGTTGATTCTAGAAGTGTGCAATTGTTGATGGTTGAATGTGCTCTTTGAACCTAGCAGTTTTGGCATGACCACAAACCTAATGGCTAGTAGAAGTTAATGTCTTCTACTAAATGGTGGTGGTGGTTTAAGGAAGACCACGAACCAATCTAATGGTTTACAAATGACCACAAACTTTGGAACTTGGCTCTAGGTCTTAATGGTTCTCAGAACATTTCCTAAGTTAGTTAGAAGCTATAAGTTGATGTCTTATGCTAATTGGAAGTGCTCTCGAATGTTGGTTTAAATATGACCATAAACTATTATGTAGTAGAAGTTGAATGTCTTCTACCAAGTGGAGGTTTAAGGAAAACCACAAACTGTTGTCTAGTAGCAGTGATAGATCTTCTACTAAGTGGTGGTTGAAGGAAAAATACAAACCAATCAAGCTCGCTTGTTATTGCTCAATTGATAAGACTTTGAAACTTGAAGCTCAACTATCAATTGTCGATTTTATTCCCCCATATTAGGGACAAGGTGAGAAGATGAAAAGGTTTCCACTGCAATATGTGTTAATACTCGAGAATAAATTATATACGATATGACTCATATTTCTTCTTGATCACCATTTCGAAGAAGTGATCCGCCCATAATGGTTCTTTACTCTTGCATATTTATTTCATTTGGAACAACTGTCTGAAGGATGATTATGCTTTCCAAAATGCTCACAAGGATGAAGATAAAAAAAATTGATCTTCTATGTGGCCAACTTGCTGACAATGTTGGCATTTATAAATATGATATTGAACTAAAGTAGGTGAATATGAACTTTATTTAAGTCATCCAACACTCTACAACTAGATCATCTTGGTATAATAAGGAAAATGAAAGGTGAATGTTAGAAAAAGAGGATCACAGAGAAGTAAAATAAAACATATGCAGAAATAAAACACATAAGATACACAATAAAATAGAGACACAAATATACGTGGTTCACCCAAAATAGGCAACGCCCACCAGAAAAATAGTTATTTTTTCCTTTATTATTATCCAGAAAATGAAGGGATACAACCTACAACACACCCGTTGCAACTTCCTCTTCTTTTTCTCACAACCTCCTCTCTCAGAATACAATATTCACACTCATCCACTCACCCCAATACAATCTCATCAAACATATAAGAAGGTTGTCTATAAGGGAAAGAAACCCTAACATGATTTATACCATCAGATATGTGATCTTAGAATGAATAGTCCAGTTTGAATACGAAATTACAATATTTTATAAGGAATTTTTCCAAAAAAACTCTCTTCGGGGGCGTTGCCCTGAATCTTCGCTAAGTGGGGGCTCCAAAAAATTGTCGTTTCCCCCCCTAGTGAAAAATGTGGGGGGAGGGAATCTCCCCCACCCCAGTCAGAAGATGGGATTCAAACACGAATGAAACAATACCTCTGATTCAGGAACATAATCAGTGTCCATAACCAATAATATCCCATTTGGAGATTGATCACAACAACTCCGCTGTTGTTTTAACTATTGAAATATGATCCACTTTGGACCTGGTGTTGGCATGCAAGGTTGTAAGGCCCTAGGTTCAAGTTATCTTAACCAAAAAAATCCTTCAAACACTAGCCCTTTCGACATCACCTGCATGCAAGTGAAGTCTCACCCGAGGCATCTATTGGGGCTGCAAGAACCGAGTTTCTGCAGTAGAGAGGGAATGGGAGGTGATCATCCTTGTCATTCTTACTTATCTATTATGTGCATATTATTATGCATTTTTCTTCTTAGGTTACATAGTGAATTCGGTTTTGTATTCCCATTATCCTTTATATCTCAAAATAAACCAAGTATTGTAACATCCATAACTATTGCGCAATGATCAGACAGATGATAAATCTAGTTTAACATGCATCAAGAAAGTATCCATTATCAATCACATAAAAGAAAAATAAACACAGTAGTTACCGTGGTTCATCCAACTTTGGGCTACGTTCATAATGACTGACTTCTTTATTATTTTTTGTAATTGTCTTAGGCTTGCACACTGCACTTGTAAAAGATACATCATCCTAAAGCTTCTCTCTCTCTGTGGAACATCTCCTTAAAATTCATACATAGAAACTTTCCTTCTCATCCTATTCTCTCACTCAAGAGAACAATAGAGCAACTGAACCAGAGAGAACTAAAGAGAGGAACCCCTATTCTCCCAACCCATTACATATTTATGCACAAATTATAGGGCTTAAAACCTTACTTTAATCACCCCAAAACCCTATTAAAATTCATGACAACTCAAGTTGACTTGTTGATTGGGATTGCTTTTCCTGCTTTTGTGCATCTTTCTATAATTAACACATCATGATGTCATCCTTCCTTTTCACCCTCTTTATTCTCTTGCTTTATTACTCTGATTTATTCATTTTCTTTATTCCTTAGTTGTGCCCTCTCGAGTCCTACCTTTTTCTTCTTCTGTTGCTCACATATTCCCTACTTAGGATTTCATGAATATTTTTTCCACAATGCTTGTCCAACATGCCCCCAATACTAACCTATGGCTTGTCTCAAGCCACTTAGGCATGTTGCACACTCCTCCTTGATTGGATCAAATTTTGGGAGGTGTCCTTAGCTTCAACAACTTGTATTATTATTGTTTCCCTTGTTTCCACAATTTCTTCTACATCCTGTCCAGTCAGGGGCATAATCTTTTCTTCTGTTTCATGTGTTGCTTGCTTCACCTTGACCTGCGTGGTTTCTAGTTCTCCTATCGCCTTTAGTGATTCTTCTTGCAATGGTCCTAAGCATTGTTGACTGCCACGTATGACTACCTCTGTGCCAAAACGATCATTGTTCATTCAATCGGTGGAAGGGTGTTTATGCTCTCTAAAGCTTTATGTGCCTTTTCCCATGCATCCCTTTATTTTTGTTTCATGACCTTCATTTATGGATCTTCTGTCAGCTCTGTCCATATTTGTGTAGTTTCCTCGCAAAGTGTTCTGCATTCTTCCTCCAACTTTTTGATGTTTGTTATGGTTGTCTTCATTGTTCTCTCTTTCCTTCTTCAGTTGCTGATGGAAACCTATGATGAAGCGATTTTACTCCAACTATACCAACTGTGACAATCTCTCCTCCATTGTGCCCGATTCTAAAATATCGGTAATTGTTGCAACATGCAGGATAGGTAGAATAAACTCCATCGACATCATTAATTATTTCCCATAAACCAACCTAAAAGGTGTATTACCTATCAACTTTTCACTTGTAGTCCTGTAGGCCCATAAAACTGCAAGAACTCTTAAGTCTCAATCATCTCTCCCTACATTGCATATCTTTGTCAAAGCATTCTCCAGGATTTTATTGAAAACTTCTATTGTCCCATTGACTTAAAAATGATATGGGGTACTCTTCTGGCGATGAATTTGAAACTCTTCAGTCAATGTTGCAATTGTTTTATTTAGGAAGTGTGTTCCTTGATCACTAAGTAATATGTTTGGACCAAATAATGTGACTACCTTCTCAAATAGAAATCATGCAACAATCTCCACAGTGCAATCTAGAACTTTTGTTGCTTCTTCCCATATTTTCAGATACTACGTCATGGTGATTATGTACCTTTCCCATGATCTTATTTCTTGTCGTTTGATTGGCCCCACAAATTATATGGCCCATTTATCAAATGCTTTTAATGTAACATGTGGATTTAAAGGAATTTCATCCCTCCTAGATGGATTTGCCACCATTTGAAAAACATTGCATGCTTGAGAGTGTTCTTTAGCATCTTTATGAAGTGTGGGCCACCAAAGGCTTGTGCACAAAATTTTCTATGGAGTTTCTTTACTTGCGTAATGTCCTCCTGCAATCTCTTCATGTGATTCTGTGAGTATCATAGGCCTTTCATGCTCCAACACACATCGTCTCAGTATTCCATCTGCAACTAACTTGTACAAGTTTCCTACAATCAACTAATACTATGTTGCTTTAACTACTAGTTGTTTCTTCTGCACAACTATCATTTCTGATGGAGCCACTCATGTACATAGAAACGACACGATGTCCAAAGATTAGTCATCCACCATTTTGACTGAAAATAGTTGTGAATATGGTAAGTTTTCATCTAAATTTCCCTCATCTTCTCCTGATAGTATGCGCGATAAATGGTCTTGTCTTGCATTCAACTTCCCAGGTTTCACCACAACCTCAAAATCATATTCTTGAAATAACAGTAGCCATCTGCATCACCCCCCCTCCCCCCCCAAAAAAAAACTTGCTTTTTCACTAAGTATTTTAATGCAGAATGGTATGTATACATCTTAAAGTGATATCCCAATAAACAATGTCTGAATTTCTATAATGCATATACCATTGCCAATCCTTCCCATTCAATAGTGGTGTAATTCTTCTCTACCATGGGAAACTTCCTAATTGCAAAATAAATTGGGTGATCTATGTCTCCTTCCCATGGTTGAGATAGTATTACACCCAAAGCTATGGACGATGCATCTACATGAACATGGAACTCCTTGTTACAATCGGGAAAGATCAAAATCGGTGTGGTCACTAGTTTTTTATTTAAGGTGTCCAAACCCTTATGAAAATCCTCATTCCATTGAAACTTTACTTCCTTCTTCAACAACCTTTCCATAGGTGTTGTGATATGCGCATATCCTTTAATATAACTCTTGTAATACCCTGTGTGACCAGGATTTTCCCTCAGTTGTTTGACTGACGTAGATTGTTCTAACTCTAGAATCACTACAATCTTGGTTGCATCCACTAGTAATCCATGCTTGTAGACCAGATGGCCTAACAAGATTCCAAACGATGCAAAAAAAAATACACGTCATCAAATTCAGTGAAATATGACATTGTCTACACCTATCCAACATTATTCTTAGTACTTTGATGTGATCCTTCAGTAGACTGAACATAGTCCAATCATATAAGTATACATCAAGGAATGTATGAATAAACTTCTTAAACACTACAACCAAAACTCTTGAAAAACATTGCAGGGGAGTTGTATAGTCCAAAGGGCATTACTGTATATTGATAACTTCCCCACTCTGTTGCAAAAGTAGTCTTGTATCGGTCTTCCCGTGCAATTTTTATCTGATCGTACCCCGATAATCCATCTGTGAAATAATAAGTCTCTTTCCATCCTACGTTCTCTAAAACATCATTAGTGAACGGTGTTGGGAGTGGATCATGTAAACATGCATCGTTCAACTTCCTCAGATCCACACAAATCCTGATTCCTCCTGTATTCTTATCTTTCACTACCATTGGACTTATCCACTTTGATTCATCCATTGGTTCAATGATCCCTGCATCCAACATCCTTTCTATTTTGGCTTTCACCTTCTCCTTGTACTTAGGATTTAACCTGTAAGGTCTTTTTCGTACTAGATTAGAACCTAGTTTTAATGGAATATTCATCTCTCCCAAGTCTCCGAATATCCCCTTCATCTCTAAGAATGTAGTTGGGAAGATGTGTTGATATTCGTGCAATAAGTCTGCAATATTCTCTATTGTCTCATCCCTCCATTAATATCCTATCTGGGCAAATTTTGGATTTTTTTTCATCCCAATGTTTACCTTCCATGTCTTTATTGGTTCTGTGTACACAACAGACACAAGATATGACCCTTATAAGAATTTCTCTCCTTCGATTTTAGGTACTTGTAAATTCTTGGGATCTTCTTCCTCATGTTCTTCCTTAGAAACATTGTAACACTCCAATAGCTCATGGAAAGTCATCGAATATCTGTGCGCACTCCACACTGGTACCGCTTCCATTGACCCTTCTTCTGAAAATATTTTGGTTTGAATATTATGTAATGTTGTATATATTGATGGAGATTCATGTTCAAATCTAAATGTTACCTTGAATCTTTGGACCAACATGTTCCATTGTGTTGTCTCCCTGCACATTTCCCATTCCAAATACCATTTCTTTGAAAATGTATCTAGTGTATGTATAATTTTTTGTGTCCATTTTGTATTTGGTATTGAACTCCATAGGGTTCTTCACTACTCAATGTGACCTACATGATCATTCTCACCTATATAATTTGACACAATATGCTCTACCTAAATACCAAATATCACTTGCATTAGTCTTCTAGACTATGACCAATCTTCCATTCCCTCTTTGTGTGCATCCCACCATCTAGCTCAAGTCTCGTTTAGGACAACATCTAGTGCCGACAACCTTTTTTGTTCAGGTACCTGCAACTCAAATTCCTCTACAAAAAATCTTATATCAGTCAATCCATCATACCAGGGTGGATCACATATCTCTATTCCAATCCAATGCAATGCTTGAGTTATGCGAGCACATTTTCTCGTTGATACTTCATGCATCCTTTGTTTCCAATTCTCTATACCTTCCTCTAAATATGATGCAAACGAACTGATACTTCACCAACTTAGCGCACCATCTGTAGTGGGGTTGAAATAATCATACATCCACACAATCATGTTATACAGGTTTTCAATGTTGTTTCCTCTTGTTGGCTCTATGTACCTCTTTCCTTCTATCAGGTCCAATGGTGTAGTAACTTTCAACTCTCCAACTTCAAATATTATTTCCATCCTCTTCAGGTTAATGATAGTCTGATTATCAAAGGCCCATTATAATCCCATCAATGTTGGATATGGTTGACTATCATCCAAGATCTCAATAACTTCAAATTCTTCCACACCACACACCCCATCTATGTTCACGGGTACTCCTGTCAATTCACCAATCAGTACTATCTTGTGTTGATTTGTGAGTCTTAACTCAACATGAGACCAGATCAAATTGAGTTTTCCCATAATATCCCAGGTCTTCTTTGGTAATGTTATAACCCTATAATTCATAGTATCATTTGGTGACTGGAAATTTTTCACTCTGGGTGTATTTTGGCTTGCAAATAATATTTAATTTCTGCAAATTAGTTTTAAGGAAAGGAAAAGGAGAATTCATGATTTTTTATGCTGAGTGGTTTTTCCTAACCCCATGGTGACAAAATCAAGGGAAGAAACGCACAAAACCCACAAAACCCACAAAAAGCACTAAGCCTAAGTTTTTGCTGCATTCATGCTTGGAGAATAAAGAACGCGCTTAGATCGACGGTCGATCTAGTGACGCGTAGATCAATGGCTGACAGTGGATTCTAGACCCCCTCGACTGTTTTGCTTTTAATGGAGNGGGGGGGGGTCCCAGAATGGTGACTAACAAGTGCGCACAGATCTACGGTCATCATGATAGCGTGTAGATGGATGGTCTACAGACGATTCTGGACCCCCTTGACCATTCTTCCTTTAACGGTGGGGGGCGGGGGTCTGGAATAAGGTGGTTTTTCTGGTGGGCCCTATCCCAATGTGTCATCCATCCATTGCATCAGACATCCTCCACTCCATACCATTTACTACTTACCACCCTTCAAACCTACCACCCTTCCAACTTACCACCATACTGGAAATACCATATCGACCCTGTTGCATCCTTCATCCACCTTGTTGCGCCCTTCTTTCCCTTGTCCTTCACTTCTGCTCCTCTTCTCTATCTTCATCCCTACATTTGCAATAAACCACCTTCAGATAAAAAAATTAGGTTAGTAGTTAGATTAGACTTGTTATTAATAAATTAATTATTAATTAAATTAATTAATTAATAATTAAGTTAGTTGTTAATAGTTAGGTTAGTGCTTTATTAATCATAGAAAACAATAAAACAAATTAAAATACATACAAATTAAAACATTAATAAAAACACATAAATAAATAAGATCAAACATGTATTAAAAAGAAACGTAATACAAAACAAAACAAATATTAAAACAAACTAAATAGATTAAAACATAAAAACAAAAAACATATAAAATAAAACAATAATTAAAAACATTAATTGAAAAAACAAATTAAAACAGGTAATAAATAAAACCAAAATTTAAAACGTAATAGAACATTAAAATGAAATAAAAATAAAAATAAAACAAAAAGGAAGAGGAAAAACACATAAAAAGAAACAAATAATAAAAAATTAAAAAAAAATTAAAAATAAAAAAATGTCAAAACATTTCCCACCCCACCTGCAACTTAACCTTCACACATCCCAAAACATTAATCCATGGACCTAAAAAATTTCAGACCCCCCGTGCTTTACAAACTTTAACGGAGGGGGAGGTCCCAAATAGTGGTATTGGGAGGGACAGTTGTCACCTCCAGGTGATTTCAACCCCCCCTCCCAATACCACTTACCACCTTAGGGGGGTTCCGGAATACCACTTGCTTCTCCAAAACCGGCCTCCTCCAATTTCACAAAATCGATGTTTTTCCAGTTTTGACCATGCTTTTAAAAAATGAGCAAACAAAGATGAAATTTAAAAAAATGAAAGAGGTTTTTGTTCATCACGGGCAGATGAACCAAAAACTCTCCTAGTTTTTTCAAAATTTCCACCAGTTTGGAGAATTGAGGCGGTCTTTCAGCCTCATTGTTCAGATTTCTGGTTTTTTCTATTATAGTCCCAATTTTGCGGGAACTATTTCGGCAATGTGGAATCAAAATTTGAGAAACTGAAGGAGATTTTTTCTCCAGAAAAGCTAATATACAACAACCTCCTTCAGTTTTTTCACAGGTGTCACTGATTGGGAGAATCAATGACTGAGCGTACCCCTATTTTCAGCAAATTCGGCCAAATTTGCAGTTCCAGATTTTTGGGGATTTGTGGCTATTTTTGGCTGAGGCGGTTAAAACCGACTTACACAACTTGTTGGGGGATCTCTCCTATTTATTCATATGATTTTAATGTAAATGGATTTAATCATTCAGAGGCCCATGATTTATTTTTTTGTAAAACAACTCACTGAACTTTCTGTATTTTTCATCAATTAAATAATACAGTGCTATGCTGCAGGATTCTTGTGACTATTTCGACTAGTGATGTTCATCCCTCTTTGTAAATTTGTTTCTCTATTATCATAAAGAATGCCTTCCTATGAATTATTCCAAGAAGATTAAGAACATAATTGGTTTAAACGTACCCTCTGTCTCTGGCTTGGTATAGTTTTTTATGTTTTCCACTGAAGATTAAACTCGAAATTCTTATTTGCTTTGTGTTTAATTCAATTTCTTGACCTGTTTCGTATCACCCATTTCATTTAAATTGAAGGATCCAGTGATTTGTCTACCTTGCCCTACAAATATTAGCCTGTTGACATGGATTTTTGATCATTCGTTGCAGTGACTCCATAGCCCATGGTTTCTTTTCTCTGCCCATACCCATTTCCTAAAAACAAATCCTATGTTTTGTGTAACTAGCCTAATATCCTCTTCAAAAAAAGTTATATTAGACAGAGAGATCCCTATCTGAGTGTTGGAGGGCTATATCCAAGACTTGAAGTGGTTCTGATGTTTCCTCTGTGACTGCCTCCTCAGCCTTGGGCAAATTACAGAGTGCTAACAGAATGGTGACCATACTAGGGAACTCTCTCCAGTAGTACACTTCAAATCTCCAGATCTGATCACTGATGGTGGACATCGACCAGACACAAGAAGGCTGAGATCATTCACCTGGCGACTCCAATCATCTCCAAACAGTGCCAACTCAAAGACTCCAGTGGAGGAAGAACCTAAAGCATGGCTAAGCAACCTAGAAAGACTAGGTACTCAAGCTCAAATTGCATTCAAGACATCTTTGGTTTTATCTGCAATTATGTTTTTTCTTATTCTAAGCCAGATCAAAAGTATATTGCTAAAGATTACATTGATCATCTGCAAACTAATGACCCTCAAGAGATCAGATCCCCAATTGTAGATTATGTACATACTCATACACCTGTGCACATCCCAGATGCACCTGTAGAAGTCCTAGTGAGACATAAGCCTCCTGCTTTATCTCCTACTCTTGCTAAAGCTCCAGATGGTTGTAAGCCTTTTTATTCACCTCCTGTACCTATCAAAATCCAAAACATATACAAACCCCTATATTTTTCTCCTATCCTCCATGACCTCCCTGCAAATTACACCAATAATTTTCCCAGGTTTGATGGAGAGGATGTCAATATTACTGCTGAAAAACACATCCAGAGGTTTGAAGATTTCCTTGAACTTTATGAGGTTGAAGATGACGATGTATATATAAGGATGTTTGCCCTATATTTACAAGGTAAAGTTAAGAACTGGTTTAAAAATATCCCAGATGCAATCATTAACAGTTTCCATCAGTTTGTGCAAGTTTTCCTAGATCGGTGAGTGATCATGAGAAATGTATTTCTCATCCTAGAAGAATATGACCATTTGAAAAGACAACCAGGGGAAATAGTACATTAGTTTTCAACAAGGTTCAATAAGATATATCATGCAATGCTTTCTGATATAAGACCACCCCCAGGATCAACACACTTGCATTTCCCAGATGTCTTCGATCCTGAGATGGCATTCCAATTAAGAGAAAGGAACACTGCAAGCCTTGAAGAAATGAAGAACATTGTAGTTGATGTGGAGGCCAACTTGATGATCAAAAG
>JASDQU011104089.1:19401-30145 GCA_032191745.1 Picea mariana | reverse complement strand
CCCTAGATGGTGTGCCCTAGCCTTGAGATCTACTCTTATGCTTGGTGGTGGACACTTGGCATTGATCCAAGAGAGGTAGGTTTGCCTCTCCAAGTATAAATAGATCCCTCTCCTCACTCCCAACTCACCATTCTTTGAGCTAGTGTTACTATACTGGAATTTCACTTCACTCCCATTCTCTTGCTCTTGCCATCTTGCCATCTCACTCTTTGCTTTTGAGAGTCTTGTAGCAACTTGTTGCTACAACACTCTCATTTTTGGATCAATAAAACTTTGGAGGATTTGGAAACATCATAGAGTATTCTTGTTGGTTTCTACATATGAGGTGATATTGTGAGATTTGTTTTCATGTGGTGTGGTTGGGTAGATCTTGAATTGAAGTATTTCGTTTGGGTAGATTAGCATAGAGTATTCTTGCTGATTTATTTGTGGTGGGTAGCTAGATTGCTTTGAAGTATTTCAAGTAGTTAGTTTATCCATTTGCAATATCTATTCTTGGCTCACCCTTGTCTCAAGTTTTGCAGGTTCACTTCAAAGGATCATTGGGAAAGCCTTAAGCCCGAGTCTTCCCTCGACTCCTACTAAAACTCCAAGTTTATTTGGTTTTATATTTCTGCTGCAATCCATTATATATTTTAGTTTGCTAACCCTTTTAGATAGGTCAAAAATATTCACATATTTCAGTTTTGTTACTTGGAGATTTCAATGTGGAAAATTTCTGCATAAAAAACAGTAATTTTCCTTAACTTTGTTGTGTTGTGCAGCATTTCCAGCAAGATTTTGCTTGCTGGTTTTTACAGGTTCATAACAGAAACAAGGGGATATGCTGCCAACTTTCAGCCATACAATACAACAAAAGTTGCCCAACTAAGTGGGTAACCTTTCCTTTCCCTTCTCTTCTCATTTTTTGTATTCTACTTGTATATTTCAGCCATTGTATACTAATCTTTTGCAAAGTAGTTTAGCTTTTGTTTTCAACAATTTTCTTTATTTCTTTACAACCCTCTTTGGCAAAAAATGGTAGGCTTGCCTCCACCTTGGCCATTGTAAGTGGTTTATTCTTTTGCTTTCTAAGTTTTGTTTAAAATTAATGTGCCTACACCTTGGGAGAGTAATCCCCAAAATCGTAAGGCTTAAAGGAAAAATATTCATGTGGATGATCTATATGCTTAATGGTTTAAATCTTCTAGAATAGTCATCACATCTAATGCTATATCTCTTACATGTGCTTATGTTCATCATGGTTAATGGTTTAATGCTTTAAGTTTGTTTAAATGATATATCTTGTCTAGTTTCTTAAAACATTATTTCATCTCCTTTTTTTAGCATATGTGACCAAGTTAGGATCTAGATCCTCACATGTATTGCCTATCTTGGTTAAAGTTTTGGTTATCTAAGTTTTATCTACATGCTTTAAGTTTTCACATGTGATCTAAGTATTGGCATAACTAAACATATCACACATCTATGCTTGATTGGTAATACATCTTGATCAACTTATGTCTTTCAACTTTCCATGCTTTTTCATTTAAGTGCAAATCTCCTCATGGACATGTGAATGGTGTATGGTATCATTTATCTTTTCAGCAAGATTTCTTTCACTTGGGGTATCTTTCATAAGCAATAACACACATGGTTAAGTGATCTCATAACACACATGGTTAAGTGATCTCATTTTGTCTCATTTTGCTATACTTGTTGACAAGTTTTCTTGTTATTTACTTGCTTCTCATTTCAAGTTTATCTTCACATATGGTTAAGTAAATGAATGATATGTATCTTGCAACTTTCCATTGATGTTTATATGTGTTTATGGTTATCATTGTTACATCTTGCAAGCATATCATAACAACAATTTCATTTTCGGTTTTGGGCTAAAAACTAAAATTTTGGACACTTAAAACACTCTTAAAATCAACCCAACACACCTAAAGACCCACCCGAGGGTCATAATAACATTTTAGACTTTTAGGATAGCTTTATTCAGCCATCTCCACCATCTAAAACGGGTTTGAGGAAAACAACGGAAGGAAGTGATGGGGGACCGTCCCGTGATTCTTAAGGGGATCCTTTCCGGGAAGTACTCTTACTGTCAGGGTTGACCTGGGAAGCTAGGGTGGGCCTNAACAATTTCATTTTCGGTTTTGGGCTAAAAACTAAAATTTTGGACACCTAAAACACTCTTAAAATCAACCCAACACACCTAAAGACCCACCCGAGGGTCATAATAACATTTTAGACTTTTAGGATAGCTTTATTCAGCCATCTCCACCATCTAAAACGGGTTTGAGGAAAACAACGGAAGGAAGTGATGGGGGACTGTCCCGTGATTCTTAAGGGGATCCTTTCCGGGAAGTACTCTTACTGTCAGGGTTGACCTGGGAAGCTAGGGTGGGCCTCGTTGCCTTACTATCTTGAGCACCCGGCAGTCATTTGGCCAAGGGAGAAGGAAGTTTAAAGCACCAACATAGTTTAGGGGGAGGGAAATAAAATTTATCTAACTTTTAAGAAACTCCTTAAACATCTAGTTGCATAGACAATCCTTGTGTGTTGGGGGACTTAGATGTATGTATAGGAACACACATTGATAATAATTACATGTTTATAATCCTTATTGCAACTACATAGTTGATGTCTTTAATGTTTCATGTCTTATTGAGCAATTGAGTTAAACATTGTTATATCTTTTGGTTTACTTGCTCTTGTGGTGTGATTCAAGAAGGGGTTGAGTATCCTATTTGGGGAGGCATCACCTTCTTGAGTCTTGAGTGCTTTTATGGTTTGCCATTGAAAAGCGGTCCAATAGAGTAAGTGCTATTGGGGCATGCTTGGCTCATATGTGAATCTCACTTTCATTTTCTTGTATCTTTGTATCTATTTGTATCTTGTGTAAACAGTGTAACATATTTGGTTCTTTTGTAAGTAATTGTAATCTTTGGTTTGGGGTAGTTTCAAGCCACTTTACTAGTAAAACTTTTGTAATTGAACCACCCTTAAACTTAGTTGACCCCATTGCCCAACCTTAGGCACTAGTCTTAGTTGACTTAGGGAAAGGGTTGATTGTCATCTAGAATAACTTGCATTTTGCATTTGTTGCCTTAGCATCTTAGGCTAGTTTTCCCCCCTTAGCCTTTAACAAATTAAAAACAACTCCTAGAACCGTAAACGTTAAATCCAATCTAGTAACTAGGGTCTACCCCCCTTGGCCTCCCTAGGAGTAAGCCTAGAAGGAAGAGGTTCCAGTCAAGGTGACAAGGTGGACTGTGAACCTAGGCATTGTGCCTCCAAGGACACACTAAGTGAGCTGGACTTTGCTCACGTTTGCAAGTGTGTATTAGGACGGGAACAGGGGTGTTGTGGGAGTGAATTTTTGCAGCATATTCCCTTGTTCCTGGTAAGAATTTGTAAAAAACCAACAAACAAATGCTTGCTGGAAATGTTGCACAACACAACAAAGTTAAGAAAAATTTCTGGTTTTTAAGTAGAAAATTTTCACATAAAATCTCCAAATGAAAGTATAGTTTATGTGACCTATCTAAGATGGTTAGTTTACTGAAATATGAATGAAAAGTGAATAGAAAAATCAGACCACAAAACTAGGAGTTTGAGGAGGCTTTAAGGGAAGACTCCTTCTTGAGGCTTTCTCAACAATCCCTTGAAGTGAATCTGCAAAACTCAAGATAAAACGTGAAGCATGGAAGTAGATAATATGTATGAATAGACTAATAACATGAAATACTTCAAATAATTAGCTATCCAACCTATATAAACCAGCAAGAATACTCTTTGCTAATCTACCCTAGCAAACTAATTTGCTAAAGATCTACTCAATGCTACACAAGAAACTTAAACATCACAATATCACCTCATGTAAAAGAATGCAACCARAATACTCTTGGTGATTCAAAATCCTCCAAAACTTTATTAATCCAATGTGAGAGTGTTGCAGCAACAAGTTGCTCCAAGASTCTCAAGAGAAAATGAAGTGAAATGCAAGATGGCAAGAGCAAGAGAGTGGGGCGAAATTCCAGTATAGTAACACTAGCTCAAAKATTGGTACTGAAATGAGAGGAAGAGGGCTCTATTTATAGCTCAAGAGGMAAGGTGAACCCTCTTAGATGAATGCCAAGTGTTGCAAACCCAAGCAAAKGAGGGAATCTCTAGAAGAGGGGCGCACCACTTARGGTTTTGGTGAGGATTCATGAGGTGGAYGTGTGAGTTGGCATGTGGGGACCATGAATGGGTGAGGTGGTAGGCTAGGAARGGYGCACCTCTSATGGGAGGGGCCCACCCWTCAATTAAGAGGYGTTTCTAAGGTTCATGTGTGAGGGGGGGYGCAARTCCCCCTAGGGGGCGTGAGGAAATGGGTGAGTGGATAGGTGAAGGGGGTGTACAAAGGTTATAAGGTGGGTTGGGTAGGCTAGGGATGTCCTTTCTTGCCTTTTACCATCTTAACATTTACCCATTAACTTATTTTTACAAAAATTACATTTTTGACTTAGCAATAAAAATTGTTGTTTTAACTGTTTGGCACTCCGGGTGGACAAACACCTAGCTAAGTTTGTCCGACTGAGCTGAAACTTGGCCCAAGGGTGTAGGGGGTGCCTTTCCATTTTATTTGAGCACAAATACCCCTATCAAAAACCCAAAGGCCTAGTTTTTACAATAATTGCTCAAAAACAATTAATTAATTAAATTAAAATCCCAACCTTAGGAAAATTAATTAAATTTAATTAATTAAAAAAAACCTATCTAGACTTGACGAAATTCCGCGAAACTTTCTATGATGTCTTGCATGGTCATTTACATCATTCCTAAACACTATCTACCAGAGGATGAGACCATTAGAACGCTGGTCACCACTTTGGATGAATTATTGCAGGTGTGAGAGAAAAACTCAAGGGAAATCAACCAGGCTGAAAAGCCCAATGAGCTGAGGATAAAAAACTCTCAGTGAAAAGAACTCTCCCAATGAAAACATCCCAAGGTACTTGACCTAACTATGATCCATGCAGACCTATTACATTATTAACCCACGCAGGGGTGCGGAAATTCTGTTTACAAAAATTTGTACTGGAGGCATAAATTGCCTAGTAGAATCAAACTGTCTTCGACATATTTGCATCTGATGATGCATAGTTCATGGCACATGGAGTTGACCGCCTAGTTGAATAGGCAGTCAACACGGATTTCAGTGATTTCTGTATTGAGGCAGGGATCAAGAGGGAGTACACCGTTCCTTATAACCCTTAGCAGAATGGGGTTGCAGAGAGGAAGAACATATCCATTGTTGAGGCAACCAAAACAATGATACATGATCAAAATCTACCTATGATTCTATGGGCAGAGGCATCCATGATAGTTGTGTACGTTCAAAACAAGAGTCTTCATAAGATTCTAAAGAACATGACTCCCGAAGAACATGATTCCGAAGAATTATTGTAAAACCCTAATTTGTATTGTGAAGGGTACAAGTCGGCCCTACTGTGTAAAGACAATTAATATTATGTAAAAGACTAATTGTATTATTGAGTTTTACAAGTCGGCCCTATTGTGCCAATAGACATGTCTATTCGTTGAGTTAGGTCATGTATATATTAGTGAATGATCCCCATTGTGGATCATTCATCATCATTCATCTCACTCACTCTCAACGCATTACTTGGAGAGCTGTAATTTGGTGCGTACTTCTTATGCACTATCTTTCTTGGTCATAGAGCACCCTATTGTGTGCGTTAAGGTTTTGTCTTGAGGGCCACCTTTGTTGGCACCCATATTTTCGGTGGAGAGGGTTTCTTCTCTTGGCAATATAGCAAAGGGTTGTTGGGTTTTTCCCTTGGTTGAGAAGGGTTTTCCTAGGATAACTTCTTGTGTCTTGTGCATGGTTATTCTTCTTGTGATCTTGGTTTACTGCAGCTATTGTATTGCTGCATTGTTTATGGTTCAAGTTCATGCTAAATTGAAAAAAAACTACATGTGCTTGAGTAACCATTAAAAATTGAACACGTGTCTAGCTCTTCGGGTCATTCTTGTCCCATGACAAGAATCATGACCTCATCGGAGCCACATTCACCTCATAGTTGATCCTCTCGTAGGATCACTCTCTGAATGCATTTAGCTCGATGCTATCGGACACGTGGAATTGCACATCAAGCACCTCGAGTCTTCAGTCCGTCGAAAACTACGTCGGGGTACATCTACTCCGGATGTAGATGTTCCCTATCTCTCTTGGTCTGCAGCCCTGTTCCTATGGAGATAGAGTTGGCCCGATGCTTATTGGGACACATTATGAAATTCTGTCCAGCCAGACGAGAAGAATACAAGAGAAAACACAAGAGGCACCATGCCCATGCAGTCGAAGATGAAGAGCCACCTGCAAAGATGATAAGAGAACAGATCAAAGACTATGTCTTAATCTCGACCCTCTCAGGATCGGTAACACATGAAGAGGACACGTGGCTCATTGATAGTGGTGCCTCCAAGCACATGACAGGTCAGAGAAACATTCTCTCTTGTATTTCAGAAAAGAAGTTTTCTCAGAAAGTGACACTTGGAGATAATTACCAATATCCCATCAAGGGAATGGGAGAATCAAGCTACATACTGAATTCAGGGAATTCATTAAAGATGAAGGACATACTCTATGTACCAGGTTTGAAAATGAACCTACTCTCCATTTCATCTCTAGAAAAGAAAGGCTATAGAGTTGCCTTTATAGATGGAGAAGTCCTCATGTGGGCTAAAGGAGAAACCATAAATGAAGCAATCATCATTGGAAGTGAAGAAAATGGCTTGTATAGACTAAAGGGTCACTCAGAAACTGCCATGGCCCACGCCATTGAAAACTCATGTGAATTTTGGCATAGAAGACTAGCTCACATCAACTACAAGGTGCTACCCTACATATGCAAAGCGGTCACAGGTTTACCAGAACTCAAGGTTGGCCATGAAGGCATATGCAATGGATGTGCACAAGGGAAGAACATCAAGAACCCCTTTCCGAAGAGAGACAACAAAGCAGAAGGAGTCCTAGAACTCACTCTTTCAGATGTGTGTGGCTCAATGCCATCGTCCTCCATTAGTGGGTATGTATACTATGTATCATTCATTGATGATTATTCTCGTAAAACCTGGGTGTATTTTTTGAAATCTAAAGATGAAGTGTTCAACAAGTTCAAGGAATTCAAAGCCTTGGTTGAGAATCTTTCCGAGAGAAAGATTAAGATACTCAAGTCAGATAATGGAGGAGAATATACCTCAAAAGAGTTCGTGAACTTCGGCAGAGACGTTGGGATCAAGAGGGAACTCACTACTCCCTATAATCCTCAACAGAACGGTGTAGCTGAAAGGAAGAACAGAACAATAATGGAAGCTGTGAAGACTATGATCCATGATCAAGATCTTCCTATGTGCTTATGGGCAGAAGCAGCAATGACGACTTTTTATGTGCAAAACCAATTATCCCATAGTGCACTTGGGTTCAAGACCCTTGAAGAGATGTTCACCGGAAAGAAGACAGAGGTAAGGCATCTCAAAATATTTGGCTGCCTAGTTTTTATTCATATACCGAAAGAGAAGAGAAACAAGCTGGAACCCTCAAGAAAGAAGGGAATATTTGTGGGATACTGTGAGGTCTCCAAGGCCTTCAGAATCTATATACCAGGTCACCGCCACATTGAGATCAGCAGGGATGTGACCTTTGATGAAGATGCAGTGCTCAAGAAGTAAAGAAGATGCCAACTTGAAGAAGTATATGAAGAGGAACCCGTAATCTCCAGAACTGCCATGAGGGGGGTTCCCAGAGCCACAGAACCAGAGAGGGAAGTCGTAACTTCCCCTGATGAGGAAATTCCAGAAGACCATGATGTAATAGAAGCTCAAGAACCTCCTCAGATGACAATCCTCCATAAAAGAAAGCCAACTTTGGCTAGAGAGTTTATTCAAGATGGAGAGAAGTATGGTGTTCCCGAAGGAACCTCGAGACAGGTGAAAATACCAAAGCCATTCTCTAGTTATACGGCTTTGATGTGTGATCTCCTAGAGGAGGAGCCTACTTGCATTGAAGAAGCCATTCAGAGGAAAGAATGAGTAGATGCTATGACAGAGGAATACCAATCCATAATAAAGAATGAAGTATGGGAAATAGTTCCTAGACTAAAGAGCAAAGATGTGGTATCCTCCAAATGGCTCTTCAAAATAAACATGCTGCTGATGGAAGTATTGAGAAGTATAAAGCAAGATTTGTCGCTCGTGGCTTCTCTTAGAAAGAAGGCATTGACTATGAAGAGACATTCGCTCCTGTAGCCAGATACACTTCGATCAGAACCATCATAGCTTTTGCAGCTAAGATGAAGTGGAAGTTGCACCAGATGGACGTAAAGACAACCTTCCTAAATGCTATCATTGAAGAGGAAGTGTATATAGAGCAACCTCAAGGATTTGAAGTTGAAGACAGGAAGTCTCATGTCTGCAAATTGAAGAAAGCCTTATACGGATTGAAGCAAGCTCCCAGAGCTTGGTATGGCCGTATAGACAGTTTCCTGACGAGCTTGGGCTTTACCAAGAGTAAAGCAGATTCTAACCTCTACTTCAAGGTTATGAACGATGAGCCAGTGATATTATTGCTATATGTGGATGACTTATTATTAACTGGAGAAGAAAAGCTCATCACCGAATGTAAGAAGAGACTTGCCTCAGAATTTGAAATGAAAGACCTTGGCCTAATGCATTATTTCTTAGGTCTTGAGGTATGGCAGAGTCCAGAGAGGATCTTCCTTAACCAAGGGAAGTATGCATTCGAAATCCTGAAGAGATTCGACATGTTGGAATGCAAGCCCATGAATACACCCATGGAAGCGAAGCTGAAGCTGCTGGTCGATACTTCGTCAGAATTGATTGATGCCACACTGTACAGACAGATTATTGGATCGTTGATGTACCTGACTAACACCAGACCAAACATTTGTTTTGTCGTGAACACCTTGAGTCAGTTTCTGGTAGAACCCAGACATGTTCACCTAGTGGCTGCAAAACATGTGATGAGGTACCTTAAGGGTACATTAGATTGTGGTCTCAGTTATGACGAAGATCATGATTTCACATTGAGTGGATACACTGATTCAGATTGGGCAGGAAGCATTGCTGACAGGAAAAGCACTTCCGGATGCTGTTTCAGTTTGGGATCAGTCATGATCTCGTGGCAGAGTAGAAAGCAATCCAGCATTGCTCTCAGCACAGCAGAAGCAGAATACATTGCTGCGTGTTCTACTAGCTGCGAAGCTATATGGCTTCGAAAGTTGCTGATCGGTCTATTTGACCTAGAGATGGAAGCAACCTCGATCCTATGTGACAACCAGAGCTGCATAAAGATGACAGAGAATCCTGTATTCTATGATAAGTCGAAGCACATAGAGATTCGATATCATTACATCCGTGACATGGTGCAGAGAGGAGCCATAAAGCTCCAGTACATTATAGCACAAATGAACAGGTTGCTGATGTGTTGACCAAGCCCTTATCTCNCATCCGTGACATGGTGCAGAGAGGAGCCATAAAGCTCCAGTACATTAGCACAAATGAACAGGTTGCTGATGTGTTGACCAAGCCCCTATCTCGTGTAAAGTTTGAGTACTTCCGAGATAAGCTTGGCATAGTCTGAAAGGACCTTCCTCGAAAGGGGGAGTAGTTGCTGTGATGAGATATTACCTTGCTTCCGACCTAGTTGTTGTGATGTAAAGCAAGATGATGTGATGTGACTAGTACTAGGCTTCCGCCTGTACAACTGCGACGTAAAGCAAGTCTAGTACCCTGCTTTCGACCTGATGGTCGTGACATAAAGCGGGATGTGTACCTTGCTTCCGACCTTGTTGTTGTGACGTAAAGCAAGATGATGTGATGTGACTAGTACTATGCTTCCGGCTGTACAACTGCGACGTAAAGCAAGTCTAGTACCCTGCTTCCGACCTGATGGTTGTGACGTAAAGCAGGATGTGTACCTTGCTTCCGACCTTGTTGTTGTGACGTAAAGCAAGATGATGTGATGTGACTAGTACTATGCTTCCGACTGTACAACTGTGACGTAAAGCAAGTCTAGTACCCTGCTTCCGACCTGATGGTTGTGACGTAAAGCAGGATGTGTACCTTGCTTCTGACCTTATGGTTGTGACGTAAAGAAAGATGATGAGATGAGGCTAGCACTGTTCTTCTGGTTGGATAAATGTGACGTAAACCCAATCTAGCATCCTGCTTCCGACCTTATGGTTGTGACGTAAAGCAAGATGATGAGATGAGGCTAGCACTATGCTTCCGGCTGGATAGCTGTGACGCAAAGGCAGTCCAGCATCCTGCTTCCAACCTGATGGTTGTGACGTAAAGCAAGACGAGTATCTTGCTTCCAGCTTTATTGCTGTGACGTAAAGCAAGACTATGAGACGAGACTAGAACTGTGCTTCCGGCTTGATAGCTGTGACGTAAAGCCAGTCTAGTATTATGATGATGAGCCAGCCTCGTGCTGTGATGATGATGATGTATTAGTTTTTATACTAATCCATATTGATGCAGATGATGATTGCATTCCTTTGGGAATGATGATGCCTGCCGATGAAGAAAACTTCCGATGATTTATAGATATGCCAGTCAGTGCTCCAAGATGATATTAATGATGCTGCCCTCCTGATGCCGCTGATGATGCAAACCTCTCTCTCGCCTGATGCTGTTGAAGAATACCCTTCTTGTTAAGGGGGAG
>JASDQU011104088.1:1767-12768 GCA_032191745.1 Picea mariana | reverse complement strand
TATTGTAATCTTGGAACTGGGTGTAGATCAAAGTATTCCTCATGTAATATCCATGTAATAGGATATTTTCCATTAAACTTCCTCATATCGATATTCAGAATGAAGTAGTTCCTTGGTGTTGGTTTGAAGCCTTGATAATGTGGATCTTGGAGTAATGAATGATCATGATTTTCATATTTATAAATTGTTTTCTCCAAAAGTGACAAAGTACTCCCCATATATCATTGAGTCTCAAGAACCTTGTTCTCCTTATTTTCATGATTTTCTTTCATTTTGATATCTTATTTAGGGAGTATCTCATTTAGAGCATAAAAGATCATGAAAAACATGGATTTTTATATTTATTCTTTATTTTGATCCATCTTCTTTTTCATGTCATTCTTATTTCCGTTCATCTTCTTATCCAATTTGTTTTCAATTTCATCCATCTTATTTTTCATGTCATTATTATTTTATCTCATCTTCTTGTCCATGTTATTTTCTATTTCATTCATCATCTCTTCCATTTCTAAAATTTTTCTTTGTGTGTTTACCAACTCATCATTTGTTATTTACAAACTACTCAAATCATTATATTGTTCATCCAATTCAGAGATCTTGTTTGTATCTCCCAATTTTATTTGTGAGTTATAGATGATATTTTGGAGGTTTAATTTGTGTCAAAATATTTTTTGGAGGGATGTGGAATAAAAATAATAAGACTCCTCTATTTTATCTTTATCAAAAATTTTAAATCACCAAAAACATATCTTTCAATAAAAAATTATACTAAGCATATGTTACATACCTTTCAATCCATTAATTTGGAGTATATATGGATGGATGGTCTTTTTCCTAATATATATATGAACTTTAAACCCATGTGAGTATAAAATTTTGGCATGTACTACTCTGATATGTCTATTTAAAATCTTGAAAAATTTCACAGTATGAAACTTTATTGATAAAAGGATATATCACAAATACTAAAATGACTTGTTTAAGTCTAATTTCAAGATTACTAACATTCTCCAGCTTCCACAATGTATATCTCATAAATTATAAAAATTCAAAATATGGAAAATTTTCCACATATAACTCACTATATATACTCAAAATTATGGAAATTTAATACTCTGAAACATCAAGAAAATATGCTACAGTGAAATTTCCAAGATGACTCTATAAAATGTATTTCAGGATTAGTCCCAAGACTTTTCTTTCATGACCTATTTATCCAAAATTTTAGTGAATCACAGCCTAAAATTTTTACCACATGTACTATGAAATGTCTCCTTATTCTCCCAAAACTTTCACTATATGAAAATCCCCAGAAAAATAGTTTTAGAAAAAATACCAACATGACTCATTTAAAACTAAATTCAAGATGAACAAGAGACCCTATATTCCATAGGATATATCTCCTAAATTACAATGAACCACACCTTCAAATTTTTACCACATGTACCATGATAAGTTAACTCATTATCCTCACAATATCATGGTCAGAAACGTGCCATAACAAATTTTATAGAAAAAATTCCAGGGTATCTCAATTGGAGGAGAAAAACCTTATGATCGTAAGCTCTGATACCAAGTGTTATGGTCCAAATCCTTTAAAATGACAAAAGTTCAATGAATATAGTCAATTTTGAGGGGAAAACCTCCTTTTACGATATATTCAATTTAGGACACGACATGAGATGAGACAAGATGATCCTAAGACTAGGTCTCATTGATGTGTGTGTGTATGTGTGTGTGTATCTATATAGCATAGAAAGGGTACAAATATAATGAAAGGGTGCAATGAAGGATTCTAACCTGTATACAAATATAACACTAGAAATGTAATAATTCAATAAATAGGGATTAATAATGGGTTTTATGCATAACATGAGGCTTCGTCTAGGGATTAACACAACCTATTGATGAGGTTGAGGAAATCGAAAAGATGATGCATTAGTGACATCATGTCATGAGGCAGGGTCACCCATAATGTACATATCTATAATAAATGTAATATATCTCAAATTGGTACTAGTACAACCCCATGTCTAACCATTGAACCACATATGTGATTACCACCTCTATCCAAACTCTCTAATCTAGCTTGTTTGACATTTTGGGTCTATGTACTAGATGTTTCTTCATTTCCTCTTTCATATACTCATTCTATTGGTGAGGCTCATCCCAAACATATGTGCCAATACATTTAAAACAATAGATAATAATACTAATAAGATAATTGAAACAAAATGTTATAATAAACTACATACATGTAAAGTAAGACATAGCAATATGCAACTAGATTTATCAAAATATAATGATAATATTACCTTTGTCATATAGTGACTTGTATGTTTCAAATAGTAGGTTTCAACATCATCTATAAAGCTATTGTACAAGATTGACAATAAGATTTAATTCTCTAGTAAAAAAATCACACATATCCATGTTAGTCATGTAGAACTCTATTGAGCAATAACTACCACCACATAAACATACACACATCAATCATAGGCCTAGGAGGAAAGTGGGGTACTATTAGTCGAGTGTCATGAAACCTACAAAAAACTAATGAAAATAACTTTGACATGAAAGGGAAGAACATCCTCACATAAAAAATGGCATGACATCGATCGAATGCAAAACAAAACTATCATTAAAAAATATCCATCCACATAATTAATGAGGAGCTTTGCACTAAAAAATCTACATAATACATTAAAGTGCAACTAATACACTATGCATCTTAGGTAAAGTGTGGCAGAGTTGGGAGCATAAGACACAAGCACATAATCCCCTCTGCATGAAATGAATCCATCCTCATATGACCACCAACAACATGGAAATTCGAAATGGAATTGATTTTCAGATAAACATATCTCTTCACATATTCCCACTTGGTATCTCCTACAACACGAGGTGGTTAGTGAACTGGGGTCGAATCTCCCCCTCCTAAACAACCTAGTAATAAATTAAAAATATCCTTCCATGGGATGATACCAAAAATAAGGACTAACCTTGAATGTTTATTGAGCATGATCCCAATGAAGGATCAATATTTTTAAAAATATAGAGTACCCCTTGATGGATGTACCCTCTTCATAAAAATTAAGAAGATAAACATTCCTTAGAAGGGGATGAGTTTGAAGTGTAATAAGGTGAAGGATCATCTCCCTCTCCCTCTCTAGGGTCTCCCACTCACATATAATGTTATACTTGTCAACCTTCTCATGTTGATGTTTCTCCTCCTCTCATCATGATCGAGGCAGATATTGGTGGCCACCTAGCTCTTCCAACTGGGTCCTTTTGACAATTTTAGTTCAACATGTTCCTATATAATTAATTTTAAGTGTGGGTTCTACACTTTCGAGGCTGTATGAAGCCCTACACAACTTTGAGTTGGAGATTGGTGGCCTCCCACGTAATCCAACTAGTTATTTTGGAATTTTTCATGTCAATACATCTTTTTGTACATCGAGGGCCATTTTGGAGCCCTAAACAATGGTTTTTTGACTTTCCACAATCAAAATATAAATGGAGTTAGAGTTTGATAAAATAATGTGTAGTTCACAAAAAAACCTTTCCAATGAGATATTGCATGCCTAAAACGGAGGTTGTTTGCAAAAGTTACGACCCCAGGGCCCACATAACTTTTGGTGTTTCATATCGTAGGGTTATATTTTTGGATGTATAGGGCTTTGACAGTCATAAGTAATGTTAAAAATGTCTCTTGAGCCTCATTGTAATCATTCTCATCAGACGGATTCGCGTAGCAGCCACATCTCTTCTCAGAGATAGCTACCACCATTTGAGCAAGTTGTTTCCAGTTTTAGCCTATTTTATTTATTAAATAGAAGTTATTGTTCACTTGATATGTTTTTGTTCCGCATATCTCTATGTTATTGTATTCAGTGTGTTATTCATTTCATTCTGCTCATAAATCCAGATCATGTTATTGTCCTCTCTCATTCACGTAAAAATATTTTTCGATACATATATATAAATAACATAAATTGAAATTATAAAACACAAACATATAAAAATAATTTGTATCTAACAAAAACTAAAATTAATTCATGTTTTCCAAAAACATATGGAAAATTAATAGATGCACCCAAAATAACAATTATGCACCATCCTAACTCACTACATGAGAAAAAGCGCCACTATCAATTCCTATAATGCACCAAGATTGATGCATCCAACAAGATTCACCGCTATGCCATTTTTCTTTTCTCTTTTCTAGGTACTGACGTGGGATATGCATAATGCATTGATGCTCCTTTATTCTTGGAGCACCGATAGGGCCTTAGTAGTGTGGCGATATGCATGCTAGTGGATACAGGGTGTTTCATTTCACACATCGATATGTTCATTATTAGATTCTTGGTGTGGTTTCGTGTTGTGCATAACACCATTGCCTTTAATATAATGGGACACAATGGTAAGAAAGCCTCCTTAAGATGAACCACCCTGCTAAATTATTAAATATTTGGCCCAATGTCATGATTTTCATGACACTAGTGCATTTCCACTTCTCAGAACTACTAGGTTCAGCTTTTTTGGTTGAAAAATAGGTGTTGCAATTTGTTAATGTGAATGAATGGGTGCTTCAAGTTTTCTTGAGCATCAACATTTTGTTTACTGGAGGGGTTTTTTTGTGCAATTCACTAGTAACGGGGCATCCAATGAGATGCAACGCTATGCTAAGTCATCGAATATTTTTCCTAATGTGGTTCGATGAACATCACCAATGAGTTATGTGAACCTTAACGCAACACTCTAATAAATTTTGTGTTGAAACGAGGGTGGTGTGGTTTGTTAACTAGAATGCACTGGGTCGATGGTGTGGTTTGTTAACTAGAATGCACTGGGTCGATTGTTTTTGTAGCACCAACCAGGTTTGTGCGGTGCATTGTCTTATAGGACTGGCTCGACTGTTTTTGGAGCACCAACCAGGTTTGTGCGGTGCATTGTCTTATATGACACACTAGTAACGAGGTGTCCAATAAGATGCACCACTATGCCACGTCGTTAAATATTGTTATAGTGTGGTTAGTTGAACAACACGTGTGAGTTGTGCGAAGCTTAATACACCGCTACATTAGATTTTATGTGTTGAAACTTGGTCGATGTGTTTTGTTAATGGGAACATAGAGGGGCTCCATTATTCTTGGAGCCCTTGCTCGATTTGTGCAATGTGTTATCTTTTATGACACACCGGTAATGAGGCATCCCATAGGATGCATTATTATGCTAAATTCTTTAATAATCCATCTCATGCCATCCTACATACAACACTAGTGCATTTTCTTAACTTTAATTCACCACTAAGTTATTTTAACTGGTATTTTGTTTAGGGGTGCTTTGTGTTTTATAAATAATTATTCATGGGGCATCCAAATAGTCGCAATGCCATAACTATTTTTACTCGTATGATTATGTGAATGGAACAAGTATGCATGTTTATAGTATACAAACCAGTGAGAGGGCTTCTTGTGTATTTAAGCACTAATCATTCAAGAACAACTAATAGAGCACAATTACTTCTAAAACAGAGTAAAGTGTAATAACGAAAATTGGTTTCTTAATTTTTTATTTTATTTTACCCTACCTAGTGTAATTTAAGATTGCCCACATAAACACTAAGCTAAGTTCCTGATTTTTTTTATTATTAATGGTAACGGTATGCCTTGTATCATTTTTATATACACATTAGGTAGTTTTTACTTGATAAACCCACTAGTAAAAAAACTACAAAAAAACCTAGAGCTACCCTACAGATAAATTTTGGGAAGATCCATAGAAACCTCTCTAAAAGTTGATGATTCATGTTTGTTATTAATTTCCTTTATTTGGAAATCTTATTCTTAGAAAATAATTTTTCCAATCCATGTTCATTATTAATTTCTTTTATTTGGAAAATTTATTCTTAGAAAATAATTTTTCCTTTGTTTGATGTCAATAGAAACAACTTTGTGTTACCCATTGTTCTTTTTACTTTGAGAACTTCGACCAAGGGTTGTCAAGATATGGTTGTTGCAATTTAATAACCGAGTTTAGGGTTGTCTAGATATGGTTGTTGCAATTTTATAACCGAGTTTAGGGTTGTCAAGATATGGTTGTTGCAATTTAATAACCGAGTTTATAAATTTGATAACCAAGAGTAGCACAAATTTAGTGCCAACATATACATAGTACATTTTTATTCTCGTGTCTTCTGATTGAAGGAGAATTGGAGTTCATACATAACCCAAATATCTTCACTAAGCTGTATGTAAAAGTTGGAGAACGTGAGGATGTATGTTGTATGTAGAAATTGGAGAACTTGAAGATGTAAGTAGGTGTTTCCTCTATTCTCCTTGAGGTCGTATGGGTGGTGGCTGAGTGCATTCAGGGATTTGTTGGGCTCTATGTTGAGTGGTCAATTTTCACTATTAAAATTTTTTTGAGACCATCAAGTTTTTAAAATACTCCTTCTAGTTGATTGGACCTTGGAAAGCCTTGTCTTATGTGTATTATTTTTATGAAGCCATTACATGCATGCTTAAGTAGTTGTGCTTAAGATTGAATCGGAACTTCAATATGAGCATAGACAATCCTTCCTACGAGTAATCCATACCAAGTAAATTGAATGACATTAAATATACATGTATACAATTGGTTATGTTTAGGCTTGTGTTTATGTACATGGAACAAATTTTTAAATTACTTCTTCTTCTAGTTGATTGGACCTTGGCTAGCCTTGTCTTATGGGTATCACTTTTATAAAGCCATTACATGCATTCTTAGGTAGTTGTGTTTAAGATTGAATCAGAACTTGAATATGAGCATAGACAACATGTCCTTCAGGTCAGCCATCCCATGTAAATTGAATGACATTAAATATACATGTATGCAATTGGTTATGTTTAGGTTTGTGTCTATGCACATGGAACAAGTTTTTAAATTACTCCTAGTTGATTGGACTTTGGCCATCCTTGTCTTATGGGTATCATTTTTATAAATCGATTACATGCATGTTTAAGTAGGTGTATTTAAGATTGAATCGGAACTTGAATATGAGCATAGACAACCCTTCCTTCAAGTCAGCCATCCCAAGTAAATTGAAAGACATTAAATATACATGTATGCAATTAGTTATGTTTAGGTTTGTGTTTATGCAGATGGAACTTGAGGACACTGCATTTATTGGTGAAGGATTCATTCATCAAAGTCCATCACTTTAGAATATATATATATATATATATATATATATATATATATATATATTTATTTTACTTTAGTTAAAAGTTTGAGTGGAAGCATATTAATTCTCCTTGTGAAAGTAATACATTATATTTTGTATTGGTTTGACATTTAATATGTGAGAGAGCCTCTCTTTTTGTTAATTCCAATTTTTTTTTAAGCATAAATATAAAGAAAAGCTTGATTTAAATTAAGGATTAGAGAAAGTATTGTTTTCTTATTCTCTAAATTTAACGATGGACATGGGTAATCCTTTTGTTTAGTGACAAGTAAAGTTGTAAAAGAGCGTGAAAAAGATAGAGTGTATCCCACGTAATGGGAAGCCTATTTGAAGGAGTCAATTGGTAAACAATTGAATTCAATTATGAACGATTCGTATATGGCTACTACATTTTGGAAGCAAGTGTCTATCTAGTATCCATTTCCCTATCATGTGTTAATTTAATTCAATTAGGAAGGATTCATATATAGCTACTACATTTTCGAAGCAAGTGTCTATCCAATCTCCATTTCCCTATCTAGTAAATATTTCTCAAGTCTGCTTTGAATTTGGATGAGAAGTCCTTTCGATTAGATTCAATTAACATAAAACATGTCTTCACCAATAAATAAATGTTTCTCACACAGTCTGATTTTATCATTTATTAACATAAAATCTCATAAATATATCTTCACCGACATATAAATATTTCACACACGGTATGGTTTGATCAACTGATAGTTCTTGTTGTTGTAAGCGATCAGATGAGAATAATGTCACGACAGGACACGATATTGAAAAGAATATCAGACATGATATTGAAAAGAATGTTGCAACCTACCTCTAGCACAACGATTCCAGACTACTCTTATGGTGTCCGTAAGCATGTGGTAATTCAAAGTTACGATATTTTCGATATTAGGTCAATGAGATTTGAGTTTAAAGTTGGCGTATGTTATTGTAAATGAACAAATTTGAAAGAATGCTATGATATGGCATGATATGAAAAGAATGCTGCAACCCAACTTCACTTGTCGTTGTTGGGCTTGAAACACCCATAGAGTCTTGTTGGGCTTGAAACACCAATAGAGATCACATAGAGAAACAAATAAATATGCACAGATCTGAAACACACATAGACACAGTGTTTACGTGGTAAAACCCTCAGAGTGAGGGAAACATCCACGGGACAATGGCAGAATCATTATATTAATGAATAGGAGATTACAACCAGCCATAGGCAACCGGCAGCCCCGGAGAGGGCTCAAAGTCCTTGCTCATCTAAATGCATCTCATGCACACATATTTAAACAACCTCTCCTCTAGTTACATGAAACTGATTCAATTAATGCTGCCTCCTATAATAGCTGAATGGTTTCAACAATAAACCAAAAATAAATATTGTTGGAAACAACCGTGAACAAACTAGACTAATTAGTTGTCACTTTCCCAACAATCTCCACCTTGACAACAATTTACCTGATGTCACGCCTTGTCCATTCATCACCTTCTTGCAAGCTGAAGATAGGTGATACCAGTGCTTTCAAAAAACCGTAGCACCCATTTCACTACTCCACCTGGATTTATCATGTGACCACTGACAACTCCCTGCAAGTGAAATATCTGATCTTCTCATCGCAAACTTATACATTCTTCTAGCATACTATACATGAGACATATCCTCTTTCTTCCTTATAAGAAGGACAAACTTGAAGAAAGATTACAAAAATTAAAGAAGACATTTAACAGTCTCACAAAGGTTCATACTGAATCTCATTAGTATCCTTCAAACATTTTCCTCGTCTCTATGTACCTCTATGCCCAAGATTTGTTTTACAGCTCCCAGATCCTTCATTTCACGTCCTGACCAACTGAGCCAACCCACTGATCTTTAACTATGCTTGTGATTGCAACAAGCATATCGTCAACAATCTAAACACCAAGATAGTGAATGCCATAAACACAATGGTTATTCCCACTTCTCAGCTCACCATGAAGGAATCAACATCTTGTACAAACTTGCCTGAGCGCGCTCTTCAGGCCATACAATGAAAACTTGAGCTTACAAACAACTCTTCTGTTGCGATCCTGAGCACCTTCAGTGCTCCATCTCAAACACTATGTTCGGGACCTTCGCCAAAAAACAGACGAAGCTAGCCAAGTGAGTGTATCACCAACTCACCTCCAGGCTACCTTCAATGGAGTCCTATCTCCACCTTAACATGAACATCCCCTTGACCAAATCTGGCCAAGCCGACCAAATGAGCTTACACCGCTCACTTCCAGGCCCATTTCAATGGAGTTACAACTAGCCTTAAAACAAGCTCCATTACATGCAATTACATGGACATTAAACCATGGGCAACATAATATGACCCGAAACCCACCCCTTATCACCTAGATTTACGTCTAGACTTTACCGGTGAAAAAACAGGGATACGCATGCCTAAACAAGGTCTTACAGCCATATGCCCAATTACATGCAAAATTTAATTTAAAAACTCCGAAGAAAAATAAATGTTGACACGGTAATTTTTACCTTACCGTCACAATGATTGTTGCTAGTTACCCAAGATTTCTCTTATGCATTACTTGACCACAATGCTGCCACAGGAATGTTCGCCATGGCCTTCACCTTGCTTGATATTTTCCATCAAGGCCTCCAACGCTAGGAGTGTTGACCCCAAAACAACCGACACATTGTCCCTTTGAAAATCATAAGAACTCAAAAGCTCCCTTACCTCAACCTCAACTAACTGAAGATCATCAAACTGATCCTACTTGTTCAAGAACACCACCACGTTGGGCACACCAACCTGCTTGGCCAGCAAGATGCACTCCTCTGTCTGTGGCATAAGACTGACTACTCCCGACACAATGAGGATTGCTTTCTTTGCATAGTTCTCCATGCATCGCATCGTCTTGCGCACACTCCTTTTCCTAGCTTGATTTCTCCAATGCAAGTTGTGTGTAGCTACCCTCTGTGTCAAACCTTGTTGCGATCCCTATAGCCTCCAATGCTACAACAAATCTCTCATAGCCATTGAGCTTTGTGTGTTTCTCTGTCGTCTTTAGGTCATCGATTAGGGCATCCAAGGCTTGGCGATCCGTCTTTCCAATAAGAAGCTTAACCTCCTGAACTACATGGACACCCCATCCGGCCTCAGATCAGGTGTATAGAGACGTCTAATAGCCCTGAAAATCTCTACCTTGACAGAAGATCTAGCTACCTCATCATTCTCCACAAAGCGTTGAACGGTCCTCCATTTCATATCCCTAGGACTCATATTCAACTTCTTTGCCTTCTACGAAGGCATGAAACTTTCTATTGCTCCTCCAGTCTATTCATGGACCCCTTCTTCTCTGTGGCCTGCAACAGATCAGGCCTCACCTCTACGGCCTCCACCATCTTAAACCTTCGCATCTCTCCAATGCTCACCATAATCCACCAAAAACCAATCTCCAAAGAGTTCCCTCTTCCAGGTCGGCTCTTCATGGCATTTCAAATGCCCTAGGCCCTGAGCAAGCATGATGATGCTCTATTCTTGGTAAATATGTAACCAGACAATAGATTCAATCTCACGAAAAGAACACTCAGGCGACTCCAAGCCAATCGAGATCCTTTTCAGGGTCCGCACAAAAGTTGCCAATGACTCTCACCTGGAGCAACTTACAGCTATACACCAGTAGAGAATTTATGAGTAGCACTCTTTGAGATGGCTCCTTCCAATGGCTCATACAACACAAAAAAAAACACTACAGCAACAACGATATCTCCACTAGCAAAT